>JXSR01S031595.1:7355-18929 GCA_000969725.1 Ophiothrix spiculata
GTTTTTTCTATGGGTTTGCATTGCACATTTAGAGTACGGTAATGATGACATCATAATAGGGGCGCGGCAGAGGTGTAACCAATCACATGGCTAACTGTCATTATAATTAGATCAATATCGACGGGGTAATTGAAACTGTTTTGTTGCTATTGGAACAATGCGCTTCAAATGGTTGTGACCTACCCGCTTAAAACATAAGCTGCGCATTGAGAAAATTGAGATATACGGTGTAATTAAGTCCCTGCATTTGAAGGGTTACAGGGCCCAGTAAATCTTATTGACATCAAAGTTTTTCTGTTTGATACAAGTAAGTTTTTCTCTATTCATTGATATCAAAATTATGGAAATCGGTCCATGAATGACGCCACAACAGTGTAATAAAACATGGCCGACCTGAAAATGTTGATTTTCATTGAAATACTGTATAAAATCAGATTTTTTCAATAGAGAGGATCCCTACAATAACGGTATAATACTTCGCACATTGACTATATAAAGATGCCTAAAAACGACCTCCAAGCAAAGGTAAACTAACAGTAACTTCCTGAAGGTGCTAGCGAAAACTCAAGCCTTGGTTATTTTATTTCTGATCATGTTAATGTTAAAAGAGCGTGTGAAATTCATGTCCTACCTTGAAACGGTCTAATAACAAGTTAATTAAACGAGGGTGTGTTGTACTACAGCCTTCCATGATGAAACTTTAATGTGTCAAATTTTCTATTTACTGTCGAATTTCACTAATGAAAACAATGACATGTAATTAAAATGATATGTGTACAAAAACCTGTTAAATTAATGAAGTTTGAATCAGTCATTTAATATAATTTCCAAATAGTATCAAATATACTGAAAGTGCATGCTGCGGTTGCAAAAAGTACTTGCTTCCAATAGATAGACAGAATCAGTATGGTACTTCACACTATCAATTATCATCAGCAGTGGCGTAGCCAGGCCTTTCTCTAAGGGTGATCAAACCACCCAAGATTTCTCCGAAGTGAGCGAAGCGATCGGAGCGCTCGCCCTCATGGCCAGGGGTCCAAGGGCCCGCTTATGGACCCCTGGTAGGGCCAAGGGTCAAAGCCCCGGTGGGGGTCGAGGGGGCGAAGTCCCCCGAAGCCAGACTGCTTCTACACACTTTGAACGACAGGAGAGGCTATTTCCTTTCCCTTCTCTTTCCCCTTTTTCTCTCTTCTCTTTCCCTTCTTCCCCTTTTTCTTTCCTTTTTCCTCCTTCCTTTCTTTTTTCTCTCTTTTTTCCTTCTTCCATTTCTTCTCCTTCCTTTTTTCTCCTTTCTTTTTCATTTTCTCTTCTCCTTTTCTCCTCTTTTTCCTTGCCCCCCCCCCTTTATTATTTCCAAGGTCTTCAAAATTTCTCCCAAAAATTTCCAAGGGTGGGCAAATTGCCCACCCCTGGCTACCACAGACTATGACTATATTTTAGTGTTAGTCATATTCTTGAGACACTTAATGCTCAATACATTATACATCCATCTTCTTATCGGTTTTGGGGAATCCTTGAGGATAGAGTACGAATATTAATTTCATATAATTTCGTGGGAGAGAATCAATTTAGTCTTATAATGTGTTTTAAAATAATTTTACTCTACACTTAGAGCTAATGTTTCATAAATTGCTACTTTTACTTGTCATGTATTTTGTGTGGGCATAATGAGCGATTTGATAGGAACACTCGTTAGTTTATCGCATCTCTAGTGGGTGTTTTCATGCTCCACAAATTGAATCCAATTCTTCATGTCGGGCATTGACCGCCTCGAATTCATCTTGATGTGTTAGCCATAAGCCAATTAAGATAAATGTCTCTTCAAATAACAAATGAAAATGGAACATCATTATCAACAGGATTCCGGGGTCACTAGTCCTTTTACTTTTGAATGAAAGTAAATGACACTATTTTATGGTTGCTTTTAAGATGCAAACCGATAAACGAGTAAATTTAAAGCCAAAACCTGTCTGATTTCAACAATACTTTAGCTTTTCTTCCCTGTACCCCTGTTGTAATCGAGCAAAATTTAAAATTGAAATTCAAAACATTAACCCTGACCTTAAAGTTAATTGAAAATTACTCTCAGGTTCGTATCTGTTTGAAATTTATTTTTCCTGTAGTTGAACATAAATGCACGATTTGTTCTTGAAATATAACATTTAGAAAACCCTCATTAGACATTGGATAAAAATCTAAAAGTTTCATGAATCCAAAATCTTAGTTAGGCTCTTCAATTATTTCACAATTTTGACATCACCATCATACTTATCAAAAATCTGCTTCTAAAAAGCAAACTTTTTTTTATCTATGCAATTATTTTGAGAACAAGGGAACAAAAACAGTCTGTGTTGCTTGTACAGGTTGTGGTGGTCTTTTCCGTTTGCTGTCCAGGCCGTTACATAAAGGTTTCTAAATAACATATCTAACATAATGGTCTGTGCAACTAACTGCTAAAAACATTGGAAAATGTACAAGTAAAAAAATGCTTGACGTGTTTAAAAAAAGCACATGTTTGGAAATGAGTATAATGTTATACAGTATATACTCTCATACTCTCAAGTCTCAATTGACCTAATGTTAATTATAAAACATAAAGTTAACTACTTTCTTGGTATCATGTGTTGGTATATATACGTAAAATTTTGAGTACATACTATTTACTACTCTTCATACATTTCTTCACATTTCACGTTATATTTCGTATGTTCTTGTAATGATGGAATCATCATACGTCCTGTCTTCCAAGAAAAATTCGAGAACTAGGAAAGACAGTACTATTATGTTTTCATTACAAATTTAACTTCTTTCAGCTTTTTATGGTAGTCTAATACCTCTGTAGATTAACTCATCTAAGGAAGTCATGCCACTTTTCTGATATAATTCCAATCACGTAACTGTATGTGACCTAGCGTACATGGACGCTAATCAAACTTCTCGTCACGATTTTGTACTTATCTTCGCATCTTCACAAGTACTCGCCTTATTTGCTCCTGATTATATTAAAACCAAGTAAGAAAGTGTGAGGTTTTTTTTGACATTAAAATCTCGATCATTTTTAAGCATTTTATCGTTGGATAAATTTTAAATTAGGATTTGATTAAAATACCATTTACCTTTAAAAGAAGCCCTGATGTGATGTCCAAAGTTGCTTTTAGTTCTGAAATTGCACTTTGTAGAGTACTGATACTTTTTTTTTCGGGGGGTGGGGTTCTTGTTGTAACATACGATTGTTTAAGTCAATCGCTAAAGCATATAAACGCAAAAAAGGTAATAATTATTAATGATTATCAAAAAAAACCTGTTTAGTCTTTGAATGAATATTTCACTATTTTTCTATAATGTTCCGAGGGAGGAACAAAACACGTAACCAAACACAAATCAAATCAATAAATGCTTTGCACTATTTTTTTGGAATTGTAATAAAATAATTTGCATTTTTTTCTGTTATTATAACAGCAGTCATTCGATTGTTTTGAATCCTCAAACATTATTTTTCAATGCATGCATTTTAAGCCACAACAACAAGTAACAAATGCAAAAGCTTTGTAATACAATGAGTTATTTACTCGCGGATCTTGTTTTATTAAAGCTAGAAAATATGCAACTCAACTCGACAAGTTACTTGAGTAAGATTTGCTGATCCTAATGCTCATGGTTATTGACGAACTGGTTTGGTTTTCATCTCAATTCAGTTCGGAAGAGCTCGTAATCCACGAACTCTAAATATGATACGTGAATTCACGTAGAGTAACGTAAATCACGTACTAAGCAGTATACGAATTTACGAATTTTAACTTCAAAATCAATTTTTAGAGTCAACCATGAATATCGGAGAGCATTTCAAAGCATATTCATGTTGATTTCGACCTATTCTATTAAATAAGATCTGAAATTAAATATTAAATATGCCATTTTCCTTCTTTAAATTTGGAAAAATATCTGGCATAACTTTTGATTTTCTTGTAAGGAACAAATCGTAATCTCATAATTTACGCAGTTCGGATGGTCAGATATTGTTCAGCTTTTGCCAGATTGTAAAACAAATACTAATAAAGGAAGTACAGATGTTATTGTACCTCCAATGCCAGCAACACCAACGGCAATATAAAACATTCCATGACACAGCAACTTTGAACACTAAATTTTACGGTCGACCGGTCAAGGGCTTTTAACGAAAAATTGCCGTTCCTCTCATTAAAAGTCTATGAATTAATAAACCTTAATATTTGGTTTAAAATCATTTTATGTTGCAAGCATTAATATCGCCCAACCCTGAGTGCTTGGAACTCAGGCCTGAAACCAACCACTGTCGTAGTTCCTAAAAATAAATGTGAAAAAAATCACCTTGGGTTGGTCAAATTTTTGGAGTAAGTAGTTTCCCAAAATGTTTCCTTGGCATCCAACCACAAACAATTCACATATTACATGAGTTGACCAACACATGAAGGATCAGAATGTTTTTTCCTAATGTCCTTCCAGTGATAGTAATATGTTACCATCTTTCTTGCAAAGAAGCCATCAGGAAATGCATTATTATTTGTTTGTCTTATTTCTGTTTATTTACAGCTGTATTTATGATGACATTTGAATGGTGCTCCTTCTCAGCTGTACATGATAAACGACATAAATGTTCACCATTGTTAAAAAGTCTCCACTGGCTTCCAGTAAAACAAAGAATTAATTACAAACAGTTGTTAAATGTCTACAAAGCACTAAATGGTCTTGCACCTATGTATATATTAAATTGTTTAAAACTGTACGTTCCTAAAAGAAACTTAAGATCATCTAGCGACTCTCTCCGTCTGGACTATCAAATAACCAGAAATAGTCCCGGAGACAGAACTTTTACCGTTTATGCTTCCAAACTATGGAATAATCTTCCAAAGACAATAAGTAACTCCAATTCTGTAAATGCTTTCAAAAAAACACTTAAAACACATTTATTTCCAAATTAATTGGGTTTTTTTAATGTTTATGCTAATATTGCATTGTTAATTGTTTTTGTATGTATGTATGTATAGTAGACTCATTGTAAATGAATCAAATAGAGAAATATAAGAATGCGCGATTCACGATTCAAATCACGTTATGTATTTGACCTAGCTTACATGGACTCTAATAAAACTTCTTGTCACGTGCTTTCCTCAACTTTGCTTTTTTACCAACAATCTTTATTTTTTACTGATTATATGAAAACCAACTTTAAACGTCTTTTGTTATATATCAATGTATGTTGCTAATCATATTATCTCTTAATCTTTGTATCAATATATTCGTCTTTAGGTTTGGACGGCACTGTGCGGCTCGGAAATCCATTCCGCCGTTTAGAAGTGTTTGTATTTTCCTATAAAAGTTACCCAATAATTGTTGGTGAAATAAGAAATCCATTTTTGTATATGACTTTGACCAATTTTCAAGTCAAAACTGGGACCCATATTTAAGTATCAGTCGTAGAAAACCAAAGCTAAATTGCATACCTTGACTTTGTTGGAACCTCTTGGGGTAATGACCAAAGCTGTTTCCCTTCTTTTAAAATTAGCTACTTGAATAAGATCAGTATTTTCAACATCATTTTATTAAATTAAAAAACCCTTCTCGTATCATGTCGTTCCTGTGAGTGTATGAACGTAAAAAAGTGTAATAATCATTTGAAATATGTTTTACTTTCTTTACAAAAAAAGAAATATACCTTTCTTTTGAATAAACTTTTTGCTTAATTTCAAAATGCTCTAACGGATAAATAAATTATGTAACAAAATACATGAATCACACATTGTTCTGGCTTGTTATTTCAAACTGGTAAATAATCTTGCAATATGTTTTATAACAGTCTTGTCATTGTTACAATTTTACAGTTCTTTGAGATCTCTAGGGATAATTCAGACATTATGTTTCAATGCATGCGTTTCAAGCTATAACAAATAAGTGATTCTCAAATGTAAACTGGTGATAAGGCTTGGTTATAACCCTGAGGTATTTACACGTGGGTCTTGTTTTAAGCTAGAAAAACATGCAATTCAAACTCGACAAGATACTAGAGCAAGATTTACTGATCCAAATGCTTACGGTTATTGACAAAGACGGTTTGGTTTTCATCTCAATTTATGTTTGAACGAAATGGAAGCAAACTGTATTATAAGTTCGTACTTGCAACCTAGATAGCTTCTGTCCCATAATTATTATTAGCTATATGTACATATTTTACACAGCACAATATCGGTCCGATTTTCATTCGAATATTACATAAATCAGTCCATAACTGTACTCGAGGTTTACATTCATGCAATATATCATTTTGTAATTTTTGTTTACATAACATTATTTTGCATGCTAATAAGGGGAATAAAAATCCCACCCTCTGTTGTCCATTTCTTAGTTATTTTTTCCTTAAGATATAAAATATGCAAATTTCAAAAAGGAATTGTCCCAGAATTTCTGCTTTCCCCTCATTTTCCCCTTAATGTAAATTTGGTGTTGCCACTGTTGCTTGAAAGGTCTCCTAGTGAATAGGTTATTATTGTTACGTTATGTAAACTCTACCAAACACAAGTTGACGGAAAAAATATATACAAAATGATATCATGATATTGTATTTAACACAACAATAACAATACGGAATGAATTCACATAACGACGATACTCTAAAAAACGTTTCTTGCCAGTGACTTTATTTTCATCTTTGTTGTGTTTTTGTTCTTGCTGCTTTGTATCTCTTTGAAAATGCAGGGTAAATTTGGTTAAGTTAAGTTAAGTTAAGTTGCCAGGTTTGACCACTTGTACCTGTGCTAGATATGTCTATGTTGAGTGAATTCTATAAAACATTCAACGCATTTACAGTAAGCGAAGAAAGATGATATATTTTATATACTCTTTTAGAATAGTGATGGGCATTATTGACTATGAGATCATGATGAGATATACTACAGAAGGAAACCTCTCCTCATGTTACCATTATCAGATATTGCATAATTCAATAATCGTGTTTTCACACGGGAGAGAATCGCATCTGTAAAAGCACCTGTTTCCGGTTTCGATCGAGGAATGTTTTTCACTTTCGAAACATTACATAAAATGTTGTCAAGCTTAGAAATGTTAAAGATTACATTGTGAGATTTGTCAATGCAACCATCAAATTTTTCATAGATTCTTTTGCTTTGCTGCAAGTTTAAACTCTTTACTAAATTAATGTCTTTAACCATTTCTCTTTAAATGAAGCTATATACTTCAATAAACCCCGCAATAAACGCATCTAGTCTATTTACTGCGTGGCTTGTATTTGTTTTCGATACTCAAACCAACACTTATCCTGGCGCTATTAATATTAACATCTTTTTAAAGAATATCCAGACTTATTATCCATCAAAATGCATGGATATGAGCATCAGAACAATATTCTCATGATTGCTAGGGGCGGCTTCAAAACTCGACCGGCGGTTGTCTTGCGGTTCCGGGCGGTTCAACCGGAATAAACAATAGCCAAACGCCCAGAACCGGCAGACAACCGCCGGTTGAGTTTTAAAGCCGCCCCTAGGCTTTTAATTCAAACAAAAGCATATAATTTTCATAAAACTTGCCTATTCAATAATTCTATTAATAATTAAACTCATTTACTTCAATTTAACAATTTCTTATGACAGCGTATTTTTGCCTAAATATTAATAAATAAAAGAATGAAACAGCAATTACCAAGAACTCATGTTGATAAAGTAAAGTAGGGTAAGTGCCTTAATATGAACACAACTGATTGTAGTATTAATGCTGCAGCTGATCAAGCACACTCAACAATCTGTTTCCGGTTTAACAGTCTGTAATACTATAAGATTTGCATCAAAAATGGTTTATATTGAAAACAGCATAACATGAAGGAATATGACAATTTAAAAGCGTTTTCAAATGTATTTTGGTAAAAATTGTATTGCATCAAATTAACATTATTAATAGTTTGGTATTTCTGTTTAGTAATGTATTTTTTGTGATATTACATGTATGATGACATTTGATATATATTTCACTTTCTTTAAAAAGAAACCTTCTATTAATTCGCCTTTTGAACTTTATAAAAAATACCCTAACGGATAAACAACTACATGTAACAAAATATCAATGAATCACAAACTATTGTCGCTTGTTGTTTCAAACTGGTATATAATCTTGTAATTTGTAGTTTCCTACCAGTCTTGCCATTGTTACTCTATTACGATTCCTGGGATCCTCGAGGAATTATTTAGACAGTATGTTTCAATGCATGTTTTTCAAACTAGAGTATAAGTAATCTCAAATGCAAACGGGTGATAAACTATATTAGAGCTGTAAGGTATTTACACGCAGGTCTTGTTTTAAGCTAGAAAAACATGAAATTCAAACTCGACAAGGTACTTGAGCAAGTTTAACTGATCCAAATGCTTACGGTTATTGACACAAACAGTTTGGTTTTCATCTCAGTTTATGTTTGAAAGAAAATCAAAAATGGAGGCAAACCGGTTTGTAAGCTTGTACTTGTATAAACATAGATAGACCAGAATTATCAGGATTATTATTACCTGTACATGTTTCATAATAGTACAGTGAATTGTTTACTTATGCATCTTATAATTATGTGACCGTCCATATCATTTTTACATAATATCAATAAATGCGCAAACAACAGATACCGTAAACCGGGGTGACTTTGAACACCTTGATGATATAATTTCTTTAATTACTGATTGAAAAGGAGATACTATAAGCAATGTTACATTATAAAGACACTTCCGTAGGTGTTGCCAGTTGTTTGTTATAGCCTTAGAAATGTGTTGCCAAATTTATAGCAATTTTTATAGGTGGGAAAAATCTAAATGGTTACCATTGTAACACTGATCCAATCAAATTTAAATTAATATGGTTGGATCAGGAATATTATAGTTTACAATAATAAATGAACATATTTTTTTTTCTTATTCTCTATATTGAGAACAATGATCCTGGGGTGACATAGTAACCAGTACCCTTGATTGTTGCTTACAGATTTTCAAGTCTTGGGCACTGTGTTTGCATTATCACCCATTTTTGTCTTTTTGTGATCAAAACAATTATATTTCTGTAGAGTAATGATATTTTCTAGTTCTAGGAAGGTATTTATCTCACTTTGTTCCAGGAAAAAATTGACCTGTTCAAAGTCACCCCATGCCTGGGGTTACAAAATTAAAAAAAAATATATTTAACATAACAGCTAGTTCTAAAAATGTAACATGAGCAAGGACCAAACCCAAGGAGGTATTTTGAAAGCAAAATATCATAAACTTTTGTATATATGTTAAGAATAAAACTAAGAATACTATTTTATATTGATTCAGCTCAGACAAGTGCCATTATATGAACACCATTGATTGTAGTTTCAGGTGCGCCAGCTGATTTAGCACACCTTAACAATCTCTTTCCAGTTATTGCGGATCATTTGCAGAAGGCAAGTTATTGTCCGTCAAATGTTGTCAGGGAGTAAAATATATAACTGAGATATATCTTCTGTTTATTGTTCTTACTATATACCGATATATTTTATCGAAATGTTTCTGATAATTTTCTTGAAATGGAATTTTACTGTTGTTTTGGAGTAGGCATAAGGATTATAGATCTGTCAAAAACAACGACAACAACCACAATTTTGGCAAATTACGACCTTAATGTATTTTCACCTACAGCGCAAAATGAAGTTTCCTGCATTTACGGCTCGCTTGGGATAAACAGTCTCATTTGACTGTGTGTATTTCTGCACAATATTAATACATAGCTATAAATGAGCAAATCAAACAACAGTTACTTAGAATATTGTGAACATTTTGATTCAGCTCACGCAAGAGCCAATATATGAACACCATTGGTTGTAGTTTCATGTGCGCCAGCTGATTTAGCATACCTTAACAATCTCTTTCCGGTTAAGCGGATATTTAAAAGATATGCAGGAGGAGCCGTTTATGCCCTATCACGCCCTAGCTATGTCACGTGACCTTCCGCCCGTATCGTCATTAACGTACTGTGGGAGAAAGAATAGTTCTCAACAGAAAAGTCTAAATAAAAATGTTGAGTATCCAACTCCAACGGATTTAGTATTTACAAACATTGGTTTATATTATATGATCTGACCAGAACATTTGGTTTGATTTTACTTTTAACATCGAGGTCAATGGGCAGATTGATTTTATTCGAAATCAATTCCGCCCCCCCCCCCCCCACCTCCCGAAGATGTGTACGAGGTTGCACGTGCAAATCAGTTCGGCGGAACTCACAATTCGGATACGTATCCGAATTTGGATACCCACGTACATGTTGCATCCAAATTGTGATACCCGTATCAGAATAAGGATATGGAGGGGTATCCGAATTCTGACACGCCTGTCGTGGGGCAGGAAACAAATCGATAGCGCAAGCTGGCAAGTACATGTAGAACATGTTTTCTTGCATTTATGATAAATTTATCTGTGGAAATGTCATTTCAATCTGTGCAATTACAGCGGGACAGCTTCGAAACATGTCCTGGTAGCTCCTTATCACAGAAGACAAAATAATTTGGCCCAAACTTTCTTAGAATTTAGATGACATTATTGACTTTCATACATACCAGTATGGTGCGCTGCGAAGCTGAATATTAATTTCAGCTGATATCCCTTTTTCAGATGTTTTTAATCCAAATTCGGATACGAGTATCAGAATTTGGATACGGAGTATCTAAATTCGGATACGTATCTGAATTGTGAGTTCCGCCGAAACAAAATTACAGACGTTTCATAAAGCATGTACTTTTCTGCTGATTATATTCACGATTCGTTTGAATTTTTGTTTTGTACTCATTCAACCATCACACATTCCTTGAACTTATCGGTATATTTCTTTTTTTAAATTACCTAGTTTATAATTCTTTTTTGTTTGTTTTGTTTTCAATACTTCTTGTCGGTCGCATCGGTCTTTCACATGAACATGATGAAGAATTTAGTTGAAGGCTTTGACCAAATTTGTTTTCATGGTTAGTTTCTACCGATTGCAGTTTCTACCGATTCCAACACCCAAAAGATATCAGAAATTTCTCCCATCGAGTAATGTCATCAATGCTTATAATGACCACCCCTCAAAATATAAGAACAAATGTTGACAGAAATGACAGTTTAGCAGGAATGTGAGTCCTCCGTTCTTATTGTCCGGGTTGTACAGTAAACTATAGGCTAACAACTCTCACGCAACATTAGTTTCACGCTTATCTCCGTTATGGTCTATGGAAGGCGGACTACCATTTCAGGGGGACTAAGATTCCTTTCACACCGGGTCACATTTCATCCACAGCATATCTCCAACACCATTTATGATTGTCTTTTAATATGGATGCATCAAAGCTTCACACTCATATTTGATGGTGTCAAGATGCTCAACTCTGTGAATTCTGGATCACACTCTGTACGGTTAATCAATGTTTATCGGACACCACCAAACAAATCAAACAAATTGACTGTTGTTGGCTTTCGGACCGAGTTCTCAAGCTTTCTGGAATCTTTAACTTTTGCTAATACCAATTTGCTGCTTGTAGGAGACTTCAATGTTCATGTT
>JXSR01S031604.1:1728-24396 GCA_000969725.1 Ophiothrix spiculata
GGTGGGTTTTGGGCTTTAAAGGTGTTATACATAGATGTGAATGTTTTAGTTAATAAATCACATCATTTTACACTGAAAATATGATCTTAATTTCCGAAATTGATTTATTTTGTTTGTTGTCCATTGATTGATTATGGAGTTTGGTGACAAAACCTCTTACATCCATTTTTTTGAAATATTCTAATTAGTTTAAAAAATAATTGTGATTAGTCTGATTTCTGTAAACCTAATATTGTAAACAAGTACATCATTATACTTAATTTGCATGCAAATTTGATTCAAAATAACAACGTACAAACGTCATAATAAACTTTCCTTGTTTTCTCAGTTTAACAAAAATGGATGTAAGTGGTTTTGGAAACAAGCTCTTCATATACCGAAACAAATAAGAGAATTACATAGGCAAAAACATTTGTTGGACATAACAATATGATTTTTTTTCTTGTGCATAGAGTACAAAGTTACCTGAAACAGATAATCTGGGACCATATGTGACCGCCAATTCTAAACCAGCTGTAAATGCAGCCACTTATCATTTTCACTTTTTTAAATATTTGCAAAGACCATTATTTGCTCTTCAGGATTAAAATGGCACCTTAATGAACTTCACACAATTTCCATAAGTCGAAATTATGACTTTACAGTATTCAATTTAATACTCTTGGTTCAATTTGCATTCAATTACTAAGAATCTTTTAACATAATAAAAGTTTAACTAATAACAACATTTGTTGTTGTGCAAATTTACATGTGATGATAATATGCTGAATCAATTCAATCAATCAGTAGTTGTGCATTTCTCATCATCTTTAATTTCATCTATGATCTATAGATCAAAGCTTATTCAGCTGTTTTAAAACTCAAATTTCTGATCTCTTTTTTCAACATATCTGTTCAGTTTTTGGCGTGCATCACACGGATCACGTTTTGATTTTCAGCAACTCGTTTGGCTAGTGTATCATCTCACAGTCTGAACAGCTCAAATTTGTTACAAAAAAAATTTGTTCAAATGAGCAAAAAGTTGCTGAGAAAAAGTTTACTAATTGTAGATTTATTGCTGAATAATTCCATCAAAAGATGCTTTTGGAGCTTTTTCTGGAATTAAAAAATGAATTTTGAACTCAGCAGATGCTTACCTCTCCACATAGTTGGAAGTAGACCATGACAATTGATATCTGTGCACAGGATACTACCAATATGACAAATACAAGGAATAAGAAACCAAACAAATAGTAGAATTGGTTCTCCCATATAGCCTGTAACACAAGACAAACGCATTGAAATAAGTA
The DNA here is from genome assembly GCA_000969725.1 of Ophiothrix spiculata. Classification (NCBI taxonomy): domain Eukaryota; kingdom Metazoa; phylum Echinodermata; class Ophiuroidea; order Amphilepidida; family Ophiotrichidae; genus Ophiothrix; species Ophiothrix spiculata. Next base: position 3,018 of record JXSR01S031604.1, read on the forward strand.
AATGTACATATTGAAAAGTCATCTATAAATAATATCGTTTAATTTTAAAAGTTATGTGATTTTATTTTAAGATTAAAATTGGACGATATCAACGGTGAACTTTGGTGCAGTATTAGGGTCTGAGGGAGAATTGAGACAAAGTGCATTGGTTTCATCACATTTCTCAAGGAAAATGGAATGCAAACACATAACCAAAAAAAAATGTTTGCATACTGAATACTTATGAAAAAATAAAAAATTGACCCTTTACATATGTAATTGTACCTCAATATAATACTAATCATCACCCAGCAAAAGAAATACTTCTCTCATCCGTCAACTTATCATCCAATGAAAATTGTAGGTATAATATCTCTTCGAGTTATTTTTCACTCATTCTTGTGGGTTTTTCTTGTCAATGCTTATTCTTAAAGCTCTTCTACATTCTAAGAAACTTCTTTGCGCATTTGCAGTAGGTCTAATTTGCAGTGCGTAATTTATTGGATTTGATTGTTTACACTCACACTGTTGAGGTGCAAATTAAGTGCACACCTCGACTTGAAATTAAGAAAAAAACAACCTTGAGAAGCTATACACACTAATACTCAATTGCTGATCAATATATACATGATACACCTTAAAAAGTCACATTTTCACATGATACTGACAATGTCACACATTCATATTCCTTTGCTTACCGTTAATATAAAGAACAACTCAATAAATACTGCTCCAAATGGCAAAATACCAGCCATCAATGTGCTATAGAGATAAACAAAAAAATATACCATATATATCATCTAGAAATTATACTTGAATATCATTGATTCCAACTCAAATGTTTACAGATATGTAAAGCTGCCATAAAATTCCAGAAAAGTCTATAATATGGACAAGTTAATGTGATTACAAAAAAATTCTCATCCCCAGGAGAATTGTCTAAGGGTTGATATAATCGTTGTGAAATTCAAAACTCAAATCAATTCATAATCTTCAGATTTTACAATAAGGCCTAAAAAAAAATATGTTTGTTTGCCCTCCGCGACCGACCCAAAAAATGCCAAAAATTAGGGTCGCGATTTTATTTTTTTTTTTTTTTTTTAAACATGTAAAATATGAAAACTCAATATTTTCAATGGAAAACATAAAATTTAGAAGTATAAAGTCACATTTAGTAGTATAAAATGCATATTTCCTCTAAACAATGACCCACAATATTTGATTAAGCCCTCCATTGCTTGGCATTTGCGATAAGATCCATGGAATGACATATGTGAAGAGTAAAAAAAAAAAAAAAAAAAGGATCGACCTACCGACCCTCCAAATTTTTGGTCATTAAGGGCAAACAAACATTTTTTTTTTGGCCTAAGATCATGACTTTGGTCAATTCATTCATGAATATGCACAAGATAGGAATTCTGCAACAGAGAGAATAATGAATTGAATTTCATGCTGCCAGTAAAAGAAAACACATGTTTTTGAACAAGCATAAAGCAGTATGTTTGTACACTAGATCAGATACTTTGTAAGTCTGTATTCTACACTTCTCAAAAAAACTTTGGAAAGTTTTTTTAGCCCCCTATATCTAATATAGTTGAATCTTATGTATTTATTTGATGCATTATTTGATAAGCTAACAACCTCCTCTTTAAAATAACACCAAATTTGTGACAACTAGAGCTTGCTTTATGGCCGAGTAATTTCACTTTCTTAGCATGTGGGCAATAAACAGTGTGTGACAAAAATAAGCAGTATCTGTGTGTGTAATAGACTTTCATGTAATGTATTGTATTGACAAGTTAACTTTTATGACGCTGTGGATGAAGATGAACGACATACTTTATGCACACCATTTAGTGAGGGTTTTTGAATCTTTGAAAATCAAATAGCTCGGTAATTGATGAACCGAGTATGCCAAATATGGTGTTCATTATGCTTGTCTTATTACCCTGCAAGTCTATAGGACATCTTTGTTAATTGCGAGATTTAAGTTGAACACTCACCTTAGGAATGGGTTCATATACCAGACTTGTTCTGGGACTTGTCTGGGAATCTGATTGGTCCTTACTGGGTGCTCATATGGCTGAAAACAAATCAAAATCAAGCTTAGAGGAATTGGGGTAAAAATGTCTAGAGGGTAATGTACACTGAATTGCAGGTGATTTATAGTGCACTACGCCTCCCCTGACTTGTAATTCCACGCGGCCTCAGCACACTTTACAGAGCATATACAATTTGTTCTAATCATTGGGTTAAATCACTACCTGGACTCCCTGGGGCCAAAGGGCTTACTGCGGCCTACATAAATTGGCGCAACCCTAGCTTGAGCAATTTACACCCTCATAGAATATACAGTTTTCGCACACTCAGCTCCAGCCTGGACTCGAACGCGAAACGATCAATACAGCAGATGATAACATGTTTAACAGTCCGAGAACTAACCGACTGAGCTAACGAGAACTATATAAACACTGAACTCATTTTGTAAACCAGATAGTAAAAAAAATAGTCATTAAATAAAATGTTTATTATATTCAACACAGTTGTTTTTCTAGAATGTGTTGTGAGGAGTTAGCATACACTCAACTCGGAATATCACAATTTGGGTAACCATAAATGTATAAATGAATTATGCTTGGAACTTTTTGCAAATAAAGACTAAAATGTCTAGGGCATACTCGTACTGGTTTTAGAGTGCTCGATTATATTCCTAGAAACATATATATAACATTCAAGTCAACTAAAAAAATTAAGGTAAATTTACAAAATCATTAATTTGTGTAAAATGAAACTTGCTTGAAACAACCCACCCAATCATAGCCATGCCTTTTTTATATACCGTATTCGTTCTAATAGGCGCCCGTGCTCCAATAAGCGCCCACCCTCGAGTTTTTGAATTCCAAAATTAGAGAATTAATAACCGCCCATGCAAATTTTGCAGACCCAAAGCGTCAAATCGCTTATTACTGAAGTTTCAAACCTCGCAATCACTACATTGCATTGTTTTGTGCATTTCCGCTGATTCCGTAGCTACTTCCAAAATTGCAATCCGCACTATCGTAATTTTCGACCAGACACGTGGGGATTTTTCGTAGTCAAGTGAACAAGAAACATGCCTACAAACACTTACTTCCTTCATCATTTAATATGCAAATAATTGTTTAAGCCGGTCTATCAAACATCTTTGGGTAGGCCTATGTGTAAATTTCAGTTTGTCTGACAATATCAGACTTCACCTTTTCAGTTTTTAGTACAGCCAGATTTTTTGTCCATAGTTTTGTTTCCAATTCCTCACACCTATCTCTGCTTCCCAGTATTTCTTAAAAACGTGGTAGGGCCTATTATCGTGGGCAATAACCATATTTATATGAACGTGATAAAAATACATAGGCCGGGCCTATCAGTAGATTAAATCAGTAGCGTAGCCAGGGGGGGGGGGCAGACTGCTATAATGGGGACGGAAAAGCGAAATAATGGGGACGAAAAGAAGGGGAAGGAGAGAGAGAAAGAGAAGGAAAGAGAAAAAAGGGAAGGGAGGAGAAGAAAAGGGGATGGAGAGAAGGGAAAAGGGAAGGTGAAGGGAAAAAAGAAGGGGTAGAAAAAAGGAGAGGGAGAGAAGAAGAAAGAGGGGAAAGAAAGAGTAAAATAAGGAAAAAAAAGATAAGTGGCAGAAGGGAAATGGAAAGCGGCGGAAGCGGGGGTGACGCCCCCCTAATTAAATTGTCATTTTCATAATCTAGTATATAATTCAATATAAAACTTAATGAGAAATTGTCCGTCAAAATGAAAATTAGATGAAAACGGACGGGAAAAACATTTTCAGACAACTGATGAGTAACTGTTTCATGAGTGAAACATGTTTGAAAGAAGTTGAAAATTGATCTAGACCAGAAAAAATACATATTGGCAGTAATAAAATGTGTAAACATTTGATATCTTGTGTAATTTATCATTTTGTTTCATCAGTTTAATTTTACCTTCTTCAATTTTCGTCAGCAGATATATCGATATCTTTAAACATGATTTTAATCATGTTTAATACTACGCCAGCTACAGGCATGAGAATGATTTCTCATGAAAATATCTGAATTTGGTAAATAAACCACCAAAATGGTTAAATCAAGCACCAAATATCTGAATTTGGATGATCAAAATATCTAAAATATCTGAAATCAGATAATTATCTGAAATTCTCATGCCTGCAGCTATCGAAGTGCCCATCCCTACTTTTATTCATTTCCACCTGTTGAAACTGCCTTCGCAATTTATCGGGTTGGTCGCGTAGACTACTATGTTTGTATCAGATATTGCAATTTGTTTACGTTTGGCAGCTCACTTAAAAGGCTTCGAGTTTTCGGATATTCTTCATCAAATATACATGAAATTGAAGTCGCAAAAAAACAATGATTGGCTTAATTATTAGATCAAACAGTGAAAAAAGCTTGGATTATTATTCAAGATATTATATTATGGTCTCAACTGTGAACAGGTAACATTCTTAAGCTTACATGTGCGAGTACGGTCGGACTTCAAGTAAATGAATTAATGAATATCGTGAGTGATCCGTACAAAACACATGTCGAAAAAATAAGCGCCCACCCAAAATGACTTTGTCTTGGTGTATTGCTGCAGGATGATCTCAAATGGGACAAAAACATCAATGAAATTAGCATTAAATCAAATAGGAAACTGTATATGTTGCGCACACTGAAGAAATTTGGCTTCAACGACACAGAATTAAAATGCATATATAAAGGCTTTGTCAGAACATTGCTAGAATACGCCGATGTTGTTTGGAATTCATCATTAACCAACTCTCAGTGCAATGTCTTGGAACAACTTCAGAAACGTGCTTGCAGGATTATCCTTGGTACTAAATATACATCCTACAAAAACGCTCTCAATGAATGCGACATGGACTCTCTATCTAATAGGAGGGAAAGTCATTGTCTGAAGTTTGCCGAAGGGCTTTCTCAATCCATTCGTACAAGTGACCTCATCCCTCCTACCAGATTTGAGAGCCATGGGAGGAATATGCGAACAGCCAACAAGATCTCAAACCTCCGAGCAAGAACGAGTAGGTTTCAAAACAGCGCCATCCCCTACTACATAAACTTGCTCAATAGATAGTGCCAAGGATATCCTGCTTTCCTCCTTTTACAAAGTTTTCCATTTTAAAATACTCCCTTTTTACTGAATTTTATAGTTTTCCTTTTTGAGTGTGTAATTATGTTTTTGAAATATTTATATGTCTGGTTTATATTAACCTGTGCAATCAATTGTTTTATTATTATTTTATACATGTACTTGTATTATATTTTGTAAATTGTATGTAATTTGGTCTTAGGACCACCAAGTGCAATTTTAATAAACATGAAATGAATGAATGAATGAATGTTAAGCGCCCTGGGCGCTAATTAGAACGAATACGGTACTACAATTTTACACATGATTAAAAATACATTTACACCTGATGATATTATAGCATCATACTATATCAACTACACTTTATTTTAAAAGAACTCACCTGTTTTCTGAATCCAAAATAGTACCCAAGGTACACTAAAGGTAACGAAATACCAAACCACATACAAAGAAGCGCAACCATTGTTGAGAAAGGGACAGTACCTGACGAATGTTTACCCAAAATGAAGAAATTGAGAAGGAATGTGATACCAAACATGATACCTGGGTACATAGTTGCTGTCTGGAATACAAGAACAATAATGGCAATTTGAAAAGCGCAAGTATCAATTAAAAAATATGACTTTGGAAAAAAGGTCATTGGATGACTTGACCCAAATTTAAAGATGATGTGTTACATAGGGGTCACACATACGCCCTTCACCCAAGGACCATTGTGTCTAAGTTCCATGAAATTCTGTTTCAAATCATTAAATTTGGAATAGACATTTTCAAAACACGACTTTCCAAAGCTGATTTTACACTTTCGGGCAATTGCCCACAGAAAAAGTGACTCTTCAACACAATAACCAGAATGTTAAGTTCGCCTTCTCGTTACCTGGTTGCGAGACTGGTAATTAGCGTTAGCACAAACGATATGAAATCATAAGCTTAATCAGTCGATTTCAAATAGAAATTTCAGTCTTTGTGTCGGTGAGCTTATGGTACCATCAGCCAAAAGTTGTTCTATTTATTTTTCACTTTTATTGCACTGAAATGCAAGAGAATTTTCGGAAATCGTGCATACTAATAAGCTTGAACGTGATTGGTTGAAAAAATGGCCACGCGATCAATGTTCTGGAGATTTCTGAATGGATTTTGAAAAGGTCTATTGATCCAGTGTCTTGTGAGCACGAAAAATTATCACCAGAGTAACCAGATTTAAATTCTTAAAGACCGAGATAATCTGAGGGTATGCATTTCCATCTTTTGCATATCTTGGATGTCAAGCTGACAGTTTTCTTGCATCTGCACCTGTCACATTTAATTTTTGCTTTTCATGTTTTTATAAGTTTGTGCCCTCTACCTTGTGGCATTTTTTAAATTGTACATAGCTGAGTAGCAGTAAACCATTGATTAGCCGATAAGAAATCTTTTTTTTTTCTGAAAGGCTATTGTTCACAATTGCATTTATATATAAATATATAATTTAACAGTATTATTTCAGGTGACTATATTTGGAATTAAAAGTGCTCAAGCCCATTACAGGCGAGCTAAGAAACAAATTTCAAAGTATAGACCTCTGGAAAGGCAGCCATTACTGACAGTTTCATAGATACCCTCGCTTACGCTCATTGGGTACCCATTCATCAGATGGGATAGAGTTTGCAACGCTTTCGAGAATCCAGGCTGAATATACGTATGTACGTATGTACATTCATAAAATATATATATATATATATAAATACCAAATAAAATGTTTGAGTTGTTCTAGTGTTGTTTAGTTGGCATAAAGGCAAAATGAGACGAAAAATTCACTTGCTTTGTCAATGACTAAATCTTGATACTATAATTTTAATTTTTTCCTTTCAGCCTCATGTGCATCTACGTATACATATTACTTACACAAATATTCTAGGTATAATGGCAAGCCTTCATTTTTCTAGGGAATAACATAGAAAAAAAGGTACCTTTTTACACTCCATATCCCTGCTCTAATTAAAGCCTTTGTCAGTTGCACGATCAAATACAGTGGAAATTTGTTAACACAGGGTTCATAGGAATAACCATTATGCTGTGTGTATCCAACAAATATATTATGTGAGAAATATTCTTGAGAATTGACAAAGTACTGTGGGTTATCAGGAATTTCATGATATCAGATTATGTGTTAACGAGTTGCCACTGTATAGACCATTCCTATAATTGACATACATATGCCGTTGATGGGGTAAATCCACAGAATCGGACCTCACCAGGCCAAGTAGGGTATTATCACACTTGGCCTCGATTCTCTGTACGATTCTGTAGATTTACCCATCAACGGTGGGAGTATGTCAATTATAGGAATGGCAATATATGTGCTATACCATGATTACAGGAATCAAAGACTTACGATGAAAGCTGATCGTTTCCATTGGATTCCTTTCATAGTTTTGTATACCCTAGCTGCAAAGTAACCACCAAATACCCTGAAAGACAAAACATTGATATATCACATCAATATATTGGAAGAGATACTATGTTTGACAGTTTTGGTCAAAAAATTGCTAGTTATCTTGGCATGTGTTTCATCAAGAATTTATCATGCTGAAGATGCTTATTATTTATACAAGGTCTAAAACTGGTCACCCTCAAAATATATGAAAATATGTATCACCACACAAAGAATATTAATTTATATCATTAGGAAAGCCAGGGTAATCCCAATATTGTAAATGCATTAAATTCCGAAGGGACGCCTCTGTGATATTAAAGAAAGACAGTATATTGGAAAGAATTTCAATTTTAGATGCAGGTGGAAACCGAAGGGTTCGGAGAAAACCTACAAGGACGAGTATGGATGGACAAGCAAATTCACATACAAACTATGTCAAACCGGGAATCAAACCCGGGCCGCATTGATGAAAGAAAACGCTGAGCCAACCCATCTCCCCACAGTGTTGCAATCTAAAGTTTATTCAACATTCAGAAATTTTAAAGAGGACTGGCATTCCTAGGGGGTATTCACAAGATAAATCAAGTACTTGTGATGTGCCTTGCGCATTCTGGGGACTCAATACTCAGTAGATAATTAGAGCACTATTAGTGGCTCCCAGCCAAGAAAGGGTCAGTATTTCAAGTTAAATAGCTCCCATCACTATATCAAATATCCTGGGATGAAATGGGTTTGTCTTTATTAGGAAAACTTATACACACTGGAGTAACTGGGAAATAAAATGTTACACAAGTTTATAATGGAAGTTTGGTGAAACTTGTCAACTGCATACCATGCAATACAGTTACAATAAATAATGGTTTAGACCAACATGTTTGAACTTAACATATCTTTGCCATTTCAGTATTAAAGTCGTGTGAAGAAAACCCTTTCATTTTTACGTGTCTGGTACGTTGAGGTTTAAGTTCAAACGCAACTCCAGCGATACACATGAGCTCGCGTGATTTGTCTGTTCTGTTGCTGTGTGACTTGATCATCGATTTGATTGGTTTGTTGTTCACGCACGGTGCGATGAGTCCCGCCCAGAATGAAAATGTTTTTTTCAGATGACTATAGATACTTGACTTACCCCATAAATACAAATAAAAAGAGACTAGCACTGATTAAGGCTCCCCTGCTGCTGGGTGATAACATACCAAACATGGCAGTGGCTGCAAAGAGAGAGAAGCATAAAACACATACACAATGGATTATATCAACTGTCGCATTAAAAAGGAAAGGCAAGGTATGTATGCACAAAAGAGTTTTCAGATGTAGACCTGGTTTAAGTTAGACCTGGTTTAAATGGAAATTGGTATTGGTAATTATTTTCATTCTACACTTTTGTATGACTTAAGGAGTTTCCTATATATTCTTGAGATTTTGATAACCTTTTTTTTTTTGTCACTGTCACGGCCACTGGCCACTGCTAAGGGTGCCGTGGTCCGGGTTTGGCCCGTGGGCCGCTTTTGAGAAGGCCTGGTTTAGGGCAACATGTACACAAATATTTTAAGAGTGTTACTCCAGCAATAGATGTATGGCCATTGAACACTTATGGTGATCATTGAAATCAACAATATTTGAACTCAAACACCAAATAGAGCTGATATTTTTTGTTTTAGGTCTGAATACATCGCTATGGACAAGCTTCCAACCATGCAGCCTCTTCCATAGCAACTATCCCCCTCCTTCCAAGGCATGTACCATGTCAGTTTGGCGGAACTCACAATTCGGATACGTATCTGAATTTAGATACCCGGTATCAAAATTCTGATACCCGTATCTGAATTTGGATTGAAAACAGCAAAAACAGGATTTTCAGCTTTGCCGCGCACCATAGCTGTATGTACAAAAGTAAATACCATTATCATCATTTGTCATCTAATTCTTACAAAGTCTTGGCCAAATTATTTTGCTTTCTGTGATCAGGAGAAGTTTAGAAGCTGTTCCGTTGGAATTGCACAGATGGAAATGGCATTTTCACAGATACATTTATCTTAGATGCAGGAAAGATTTTCTACATGTACTTGCCAGCTTGCGCTATCGTTTATGGTGTATCAGAATTCTGATACTCCTCCATATCCTAATTATTTTGATACATGGGTATCCAAATTCAGATATGTATCCGAATCGTGAGTTCTGCCAAACTGATGTACCTGTCATTACCATTGGAGACTTACCTATGGTGATCATTGACATGAAGAATATTTGGACTCCAGCACCAAGCAGAGCTGACAAGAGTTGTTTGTTTTTAGGCGGTCTGAACACATCACCATGGACAAGCTTCCAACCAGTCTCTTCCATCGTATCCTCCTGTGCGGTGAAAAGACATTTAAATATCATAATCAAAATACTTATCATAAATACACCATGTTGATCATCAGAAATGAGATTCATGGTTTAAAATTCACCAAAAACCCTAATATCTATTAGATTTGAAGGATATTTTTCAAATCTTGACAAAATTACCAAGATTGACCTTTCTGTGGGCTAGAATTAGGTCCCATTTTGATTACGGGCCCACCATTAGATTTCCAGGGGGAAGCAGGACGTTTTTTGAAAAAAAATTCCCCCTCCACAGGCAGAAAAAAAAAAAATTTCCCCCTGAACATGGAATAGGCAGAAAAACAGTAATTTCTAGAGGAAAAAATCACCCCCGAATGGGACGCAAAAAAAAAAATCAACCCGAACCCAACTTCCTGCTCCCCTGGAAATCTAATGGCTCCCCCCTGGAAATCTAATGGTGCACCCCTAAAGTCACTAACCACATCATCATCCTTGTTGTACCTGGCGATGTCTCTTCGCAGGGTTCTGATCATGATCATTGTGAGGATACCTGAAAATCAGACAACATCAAAATTAGTCAAGTTTTATATAATCACTACTATATAGCATTATCATGCACATGGACGAGAAAATCTAAATACCAACAAGATTTTATCAAAAATTACAACAAGATTTACATCGTACTGTATTGAAAATATCAAAAAAACCTTGCTTTGTTGAACACTATTGAACTCTCACAATCGTGTAAACAACTACTGTAAACAGGGTTATTTCCTGGAGGTTAGGTTTTCCCGAATTCTGTGAATCATCTAACCGCGAATATAACACCTTGCAAATAATTTTTTGTGTAGGTCAATGTAATGAAGCTTAAAATGCTAATTTAACCCTCAGGGAAAGGTCATGGTTGTCGTGTTTCGCAAAAAATTCTGCTCACAAAAATATCCCTGTTTACAATAGCTTTGAAAATTCAAAGTTGCAGTGATTTAGAAGAGCTCAATAACATACAGTACGATCTCTTTCAAAAATACGCGAAATCACAGCATAATACGAACTCTGCCTGAACTGCGATTTCACGATCTCAAATTTTCTCGAATTTCACCACATTGTACGAGTGGTTCTGTAAACCTGCAGCTCCGGCCCCTACCCCGTTGGAATCGCATTGTGTCGTGTTCAAAAATGGAATCAGCGTGATCAGACCCCCTAAGTGACCGCGGGGGATTTTTTTTTACCGTGGAAATTTTTTTTAGTTTAACATTTCTTTAATTATATTAGGAATTGACATACAAATCATTATAGTTGTGAATAGTTAACTGATTTTCATTTAATCTAGATAATTAATTAAAATAGTTAATTAATAATTATTAATTATAGCCTATGTGTACTGCCTAGTTTCTTTCCTGCAGTCACGCGATCGATCGAGTGCATGGCCCGGGGTAAGTTAACACGTCGACGTGCCGACATTCTCACTACCTCACGATAACCCAGTATATCACGATAATTGTGTATTTTTGAAAGAGATCGTACTGACATACAGTTGAGTAACTGGGAGTAGAACTTGGGACTCAATTTGTGCAAAGCAAAGTGCCACTTGGATAACTTATTTTTCCTCAGTTTAGGAAATATTTCGGCATTTAAGGTGCTTTATTAAGCTAGTCGACAGCATATACATCAAATATCTCCTACACCAACTAGATGAAATCGATGTTGCAAAGTTACACCTGAGATATCACAATCACACAAAATGTTCAATGCACTCACCGGCTAGGAAGAAAACCACGACCAGCGAGTTGATAATAGAGAACCAATGAATCTGCACATCGCTCATATTGAGGTAGATGTCCCATCGCGAGGCCCACTGGATTTTACTGGGTTGCCAGTTTACTTCATAGGTAAACATTACTTCTAGTTCCTCTGAAAAGACAAATACATTGTGGTGGAGATGTTAACAAAAGCTTAAGTCTGCTCTATAAATTCCTCTAACAAAATTGATCACATGGCTGGGAAAATACAGAGTGCAGGTCACATTTACATACAAAGGGGCCCTGCACTCTGGAGTTTCATTTGCTTTGTCTGAGGAAATATGTAGCATTGAGTTTAGTTGCATTTTAATTCAAGATTTTTTACAGAATAATTTGCTAATTTGCTCCGCGTGCTACACAAAAGTCTTTGCAACGGATTATCAGGAAAATTGGTGTACTTTGATTACAGCAAGTCGCAATACACGCTAGTTGAAACGCAGACACAGTTTGCACGTGAAACAAAATGCACATGTATGCTGTATATGCGTCAAGTGAAGATTTACGCGATATCATCTGCCTGGATATCGGGCCAAACTCTGAATATATCCAGAGGTACAATAACTCTGCTCCATGAGCGACACAAGACGGTGGCGAATCCAGATTCCCCTATAAAATTTCCTTGCTATAAACACAACTTGCTAGCTTAGAGGTATATACTCTAAATCACACATAAGTCTTTTTGTTTGACGCAAGGTAAGGTGTTGGTGTCATTTTGGACACCCTGTTTTCAAATTGGACATCCTAGAATTTTGATTTTCATATTGGGTTGAATAGGAACTGGACACCCTGTTTTCGTGAAATCGGCCAATTGGGATCATTTTGGACACACTATTTTAAAATCCTGGCTAAAAGCATGCTGTAAGGCCTTACTCACCTTTGTCTGTAAATAACAACTGTGGGATGACTTTATTACTAGCAGCCATTTCAGTAGGCAATTCACATTTCCCATCAGCCACTTCTTTCAGTTGTCCAAACTCAACACTGCGAGCAACAACTTCAAAACCAACTACACGGTACTGTTTTCTGTAAAATCAAACAAAAAATAGTAAAATTATTAAAATCAGAGCTATTATAGTTCATTTGGTATTCTTTCATTTAAAAAGTCAGTTAGATTATAACATGTGCAGGAATATAAAGTGAGATAGACAATTCTATTCTCAATAAGTCACAGGTTTAAGTTAGGCAATTGTCATTTTGACTTTGTAGAACATGGTCAAGGTCATACATTTTTTTTATTTACTCACAGCAGGTGTCCCTTATTCTAAAGAGCAGATTTATTTAAAAATCTCAATTTCGTTAAAATGTTAGATGGGCAATAATTTCATTAGAGTGACAAATTGACTATTTTGAACAAATGCAGGCAATCAATCAATCAATGATACACTGTACTTGCATGACATGCATACCCCATTAAGGAGTCTATTCGTACAGGGGACCAATGGCTTTACGTGGCTTCTGAACCACGGAGCAAGTAGAGTAAAGTTTCTTGCCCAAGGAAACAAGGAACATAATGACTTACACTTCAGGATCCGGTTGATGGTACTGCATGTTTAATACTAGATGGTTGTTGAGGTACACCTATAATACAACAGAGAACATTTCTAATAAGTCAACAAGAATGTGCTTCAATCAATGCACCAACAATGTTTGATTATACAGGTTTTACATGAACAAATGCTTTGTGCGTGCACAATTTTGCTTGTGCATGCAAATTTTAATGATTTTTAACCAATTCAGCCAATTATTGTTTTCACTTTAGGAATTTAAAAACTCAAAAAATACTCCCTTTTCATTGTTTCTACTAATGATTTTGAGCCTAGGCAAAAAAAAAGGCTTTTACAACTTTTCATAAAATCTTCACAACCAATTTCATTCAATTAATAGCAAGTCAATTTTACAACGTCCAGCATTTTGAATTTTAAATTACTAATGCTTTTCATTGTTGACGCTTCCTTGATTATAGGCCAATCTATGATTTACTTTAATGAGTCATTTTTGGACACAGTTTTGCTTGTAACACCAAGTTATTATGGTCTAGCTTCAGAAATTCATTGAGTGTGCAATGGTCCCTAACTCAAATTAGATCCAACAAAGCTGAACAGATGTCTCATTGAATATTAAGCCATTTTCAGTCCTGTATGTTATGTCCGTTTTGTTTTCGTGTCTATTTTCATATACAAATATACAATCTCCATCCATATAAAAACACAATACACATGACAACAGCTGCAACAGTCATTAATGATTTCACTGATGGGGTTTCCCCAGGCAAAATAAGAATTAAATAAATAAATAAATAAAAATTCCTCCAACAGAGTATACAAAAATACCAGATACAGGGCCATCCATCAATAGGGCCCTACAACCTGCATTTCCGCTTTCATTTTCGAAGGAATTGTAGCACCATCTTTAGCATAGCATCCCCAAAATCAACTTACATTTTTATCAATTGTGAAGCCCAGTTTATAACCATGAGCATATTGGGCAGGATCATCATCTGCATCTGATATTTTGATCTTCGTTGCAGCAGGCAGGTTATCAGCAATTCTGTCAGGAAAATACAATAAAATATGCTGTTTAAAACTGTTTATCCACAAAAAAGCCTGTATAGAATTTGATTACAGGGCCTAATATTTTGACTTTTTAGCAAACTCTTAATCATAGGAAAACACAAAATACAAACACAAACATGAATAAGTGACACATGGGATACTCAATATCAAAAGAATAGTGGGGAAATCTGTTCTGAGATTATTGACAAATTGTACAACTTAATTGTGTCAAACCTCATTTCTGGTCCATACGGTACTTTTATATTTTTCTATTGTAGCTATAAGCTAATAATCTAAACTTGATACATTTCTAGAAGTGGAATTGCATGTCGAATCATGATGTGGTGATGTTAGTTTTAATTAAAATGTGTGACTGGCAAAACGTGAAAAAATGATTTTTCTCGAGATCTCTCTCCCTCTCATTTTTCTGAAAAGCTTAACTTTATACACAAAGCTTTGATTTTAAAAATAGGAACAAGAGGGGTTTTCTCATGTGAAATTTATGTGAACTGTAATTCAAAATTTGACACAAAATTGCTCATTTTTATACAAATTTTCAATTGATTTTGTAACCTTTTGAGGCCTTATTTTAAACTTACTACTTTGGTGATACTGTATTCTTTTTCCATACAATTTAAACATTTAACCGGTCCAAGTGAAATCCATTTAAACGTTTAGCAAATTTTACATAAATCTACATAATTACTGACAGTGTTCTTAATCAATATCCTTAATTTCCATTTAACACTTATCTAATTTTGTGTCTGTTTAAATCGTCGTGAAATTGAGACTTTTATTGTAAGTAGATCACATTATGGAATCAAAAGTCATATTTATGTAAACTATTCGTGTTTCTTTACTTATGCATAAATTCCACTTGCTGTGCTTATTTGTTCTAAAAATGGAGAACTTTGGTTTACTTAAAAGGATTCAGTCAAAAGGAAACCATATTTTTTTCATTTTCTTTATGTTTTCTCATATTTTATCATTTATTTACACAGACGGTTTTTCCTTTAGCAAAATCTCTTAATTCTTAAGGGGGGCCAGGCCCACCACTAAAATATTCGTCTGCTAGCCGCACCTGCAATTTATATATCCCACCGTGGAGTTTGTTGCAGTACCAGACAGATACAGATCTCTAAACGTTTAAACGGTCGACATTCGTTTAAACAGAGAGTATAGTAACGGACAGGTTGTATTGTCTGCCATTGTCTGGCATAGCTACAACACTGTTCATCATTTTAAAGCACTTTTCTGACAATAAAGTCTTCGTTATACTTACAAATGCACACTGTAATCCTCCCTGATCCTCTGGGATAAGTTCTTGGCTTGATTCTTCTTAAGTTTCTTCTTGCATAATATTTTACAAGACACTGGTGTCTTCATGGGTACCTGAGAAAAGATAACATAACATTAGTAATGGTACCTGACATGAGGAACTCAACTGTATGCACGATATACATCTATGACTGTGTGGAAGGTCATCATTATATTAAAACCTAATTCTGGCAACAGATTCTAGACAATGTGCAGACTCATGGCTGAAAAGCACAACATGCTGATAACATGATTTACAAAGACATTTTTGTCACAATGGCAGGTATGTATGCAACATCGATGGTCTCAGCTACATAACAAATCTGTCTTGCAAAGACATGGACCTCTAGCCCTAACCCCACTGAATCTCACAATGTCCCATTCCACAAAGTTAAGAAATTCGCCTAAGTCCAAATACGTCATAGACCCGAGTTAGCTATGATCATGAAATCGCTGCCATGGCAGCGCCTGCTCAGTGGCTTGACACTAAGTGATAACTGGAAGCGGGAGGTTGTGGGTTTGAATCCAGGTGAAAATCTGACATTTATGACTTGCAGATTTTCGAGGAGAGTTTTTAAACGAAGAATTGGTCAAAAGTTAGGTAGGGTTAATACACATCTGCTGCATCTGCACCCATTGAATTCTCCATTTTCTTAATTGGCTATGTATTGTATGCTATTATATGTGAAGTGTATAAATAAAACCCTCGGCCTAATACTAACTTACCTCATAATGCGTATTTACAATTCGATCTCCTCTCAGCACTTCTCCTAGATTTTCTGATTTATAGACAATATCATCTGGTGGACATAGTGGTACTGAGTAATACTCCATGGGCAGTTGGGTTTTGGTACTTGTCAATTTTACACCCTGTGTAATAAATAATCATAACATTACTTGTGTATACATGTAAAGCTTTACATTACAGACCAATTGACTCATGATGTCAATTGCTACTGTTTTGTCCGGCAATATGCGCGCCATGACCCAGGAACTAAATTGTATGTTTTCTCATTGTTTGTATTTGTCATAACATTGCAATCGCATTTAGTTTTGTAGTTTTCAAGCTTGATTGACAGCTATGCATAATTGCGCATCTTTTCTATCGGCACAGTAAAACGCATTTCAGTTAGTTTTGCACACACAACAACTGCCTGCGCTTTGTTAAAATACACTTATCATGTTCCAAAAGTGACACAAGTTGGACTGGTAAAAGAGATATATGATATGAGTTTTTGTATCAAATACAGGATTTCGTATCATATAGAAATTTTGAAGTCAAGATGAGATACGGAAATATCCTTTTCAGCTATTAATAAATGAAATTGTTGTATTTTCATCTACTGAGTAATACATTTTGATATCAGCAGAGTAACAATATAGGCTAATACAAATCTCCACCTTTTCTGTGGTGCCAGTTCAAAATGCATGGTCATAATTTATAAGCATAATTTGAACTTGAGTAATGTTCACTGAAATTGTAAAAAAGCACTCGTTTTGGAACTTGTATTACTACTTATTGTTAATGCTCACTCATTCAAAACAAGTACTAAAATGACTGTTTAACAAGTACCAAAATAAATAACAATTCCAGAACAAGTGCTTTTTCCAATTCAGTGTTATATTTATACAGTACACCATTGATTTGAAGGTCTATACAATGTAGATAAATGCAAAAATGTAGATAAATAAGTCATGCATCTCATTATAGAAAAATCTATTTTCTGAAGAAATCTAAAGGTCTGGATCATTTAACAAAAATGTGTGAGTAGCTAGATAGATGCCTTTACCTTGATGTCCACATTGTTCCCTTCTTCAAATTCGACAGGAGCCACTCCTGGTACATAGAAGGCAGATGTGTAGTGAACGCACAACAGACCTATTAACCACAACGCCCTCATCTAGAAAAGATAAAAAAAAAAGTTAAGGTTAAATAGTTACTGAGAACTTTCATGATGAAGTTTCATCTTTCAACTAATAGACTCTTAGCCCAAACTACCCACAATGTTTAAATAAAAACATAATCCAGGTTTTTCAATTAGTCTATCCAAAACTTTTTAAAACTGCAATTTTATTTATGACAGAAAAACATCAGATGTGGTCTCATCCACGACAGCAAGTAATAATAAAATAGACACACACATGTGAAGACTCAGAGACAATACAAAGGAACATATACAACTTTATAGGCCTATCTCTCAACTGTGAGACACATAAAACTTTATCTAGTGTGAGACACATGTCCCAACCCAACCTCCTATCATCAGGCATTGGGTGTGATGGGTTCAAATCCCCTGAGCAGTGTGTGTAGTGAGATATCAACTCTCATGCGTCTCTTCATTGTGATGTTGTCTAGTATTACTGCAATGATGGGACGGTAACAGAATTATATTTGTAAACAGGCCTGGAAAAACTGGGTAACTCGGCCACCTGGCGGCCGGGAAATTCAGGGAAACTCGAGGGAAATTTGTAAGCTTTCAATGCCGTTCAATACGGGAAATGTGGAATCTCAGGTATTGGTTACCGGGAAATTTACATTTTCTCCAGGCCTGTAAATTATAAAAAGGATGCACATGTGGACTTCTATGAGGACTGAAATCTTTGTTAATTCTGTAAGAATAATTTGAGGTCATATATCACTGTAGTTGTTGTTGGGTGGTTTTTTTTTGGCTGATTTCTGTTGATTCTCAATTTTAAATTGATTCCATCTAAATTGAATTGTTCTAGTGACAAAGAGACTTTATCACTTCCAAATCAGATTCCAATCAGATACTGTAAACCGGAATATTTTCGCGAGCAGGTTTTTTTCGCGAAACCAGACAATCACGGCCTTTTCGCGCATGTTAAATTAGCGTCTTAATGCTTCATTACAAAGACCTGCACATAAAATAAATGTATTCACGGGGTGTTATATTCACGGTTAGATGATTCGCGAAATTCGAGAAAATTAAACCCTCATGAAAATAACTCCCTTAACAGTAGGCCCTATCATCTCAGAAGCATTGAATGATTCCGATTTACTGATCATCTCAAAAGGAAAAGGGCAAAGTCATGCATATATAATAAAAAACATAATTTGGGTCTTTAAGCAAACATTTTACCGGTACTACATTTTTAGTGAACTACAATAAGTACATGAAGGGCCTACTCAGAACCAAGTTTCGCATTTTTGCGTGTCTGCGCGTCCACAACCCCATACTTTGCGCTCTGGATGCGTAAAGTTGTAAGAAGCACTTACGTATCAGGTCCAACAAAAATAATACTGGGCCCCTTAATATTTACCAAGTTTATAGTGATCGTTATACTGTAAAGCATGAAAATTTCGCTAGCATTTTAATTTCGCTAGTATCACAATTCGATAACTTAAAATACCACTAAAATAATTGTTAGTATAGCATTGAAAAGCAAGATGATTCAAATTAGTGAAATTAAAATGCACCCAAAAAGTGAGGGTTTCCAAATTAGCTAAATTTTAATGCCGTGAAATTAAAGTGCTTTACAGTATTTGATTCCTGTGTCTTTCGTTTCGAAGTTGTAAAATGAAATTCGCATAAAATCGTCAACTTGTGCAGACTTTATTGTCAGCCAAATTCAGCAACCATGTCCCCAATGGTTTTACGTACAGTCAGCTACCACATTGCAAAATGGTGGCATCAACATTTCTTAACCTCTTGATTCTGATATATTTATCAGAAAGGTGTATCAATAAAAATTTAGCCCTCTGATGGAAAGTGTTTTGTTTTGTTTTTCTGGGGTTGGGGAGGGGGAGTTGTGTTGTTGGTGGACGATTGCCCAAAAACAATAATAAAGAGGTAGACTTGAGGACCATTGAAATGAATCTGACCTTTAATGATGAAACCATATCAAAACCATTATGTCATGTTTTAATTTTTTTTTAACTTTAATTTATTATCATTTTGTGAGAAAATTTGTCAAATTCTTTACATCTCAAAAAAAAGATTCTCCTAGCACTCCTTTGTGAGAAACAGATTCTCGTAATCGGGAACGAATTTCTAGGCCTGAACCTGGACCCCTTAAAATTTTCTCTGGACCCCATAAATTGGCATTTGGCAGCGCCCAAAGGGTCCATGATATATCCATGTGGACCCCTTGTATTATCAAGCCGGCACCATCCCTGCTCAGAACTCCATGAAATCTTCATTATTAAATTAGAACACAGTTTTATGTGTGATTTTTCAACAGAACAATTTTAATTTTAGAGTATACATACATGTAGCACCATCATGTGTATCATGATTACCACACAGACAGATACAATGAAACAATTTACCATTTCAATAAATTATGAGAAAATTGGGCATTACACACACATGGTACTTACATGTTAAGTTCTTTTTACCATACTTGTCAACATTGTGTGAATTATGACAAATAATTTATTACCCCAGTTATCAAATTCCAAGATAATATATTGCAGACTCTAATAAGAACTTCTTGACTAGACTATAGTAGTAAAATGTAATGTGAAAGACTTCAAAAATCAAAAATAATTTGTGAATTTTATTTTATATTAAATAAACTAGCAAAGATTTTTAATGGGATGAAACTTTCACGAACTCAATTTGAAGGCTTTATTATTTTGTCTTTTAATGTCCCTCAGCTGGTCCATTCAATTAGAACATGGTGTGCTTCATCATGGTGTGGTTTGCTCTTTGAATCCAATTCACATGTTGATAAGGCCTAAAAAAAATTGTTTGATTGGCGTAACCCGATTGACCCTATTTTTACCATCGACCCTAGATATTTCTATTTTTTTTACATGGTTAAAACCCTCCAAATCCCAAATTTGATGGGAATCGATTCATGGGATCCCAAGATATGGCTTGCAGGACATTCAAAATGACAAATAAAAGATGTGTTACAGAAAAAGTGAAGATGTTTTTGTATGTGTCACATATTTTGTGTTCTTGTATGTGAAACATAGACTTAAATAATAATAAAAAAATCCGACCTACCTACCCTATTTTTTTTCTATGTTATGCCAATCAAACAATTTTTAAGGCCTAAATGGAACGTCTGAGTACCCATCTTACCCTCAGACAGAAAGCCATTATTTTTATGAAAAGTGCATTTTGAATCTTGGAAAACTACACTCCATCATTACATAACAACTTATTTTTTCCACAATCGCAATGAAAATAGTACATTCACTAAGGAGAGTTCAAATTTAGTGGGAGATTAGAAAATGTTGGTCGGGAGTTGATGAAACTTTTTGACCCCCCCCCCCCCCTTCATGATTCTAAAACTTTTTTCAGCCCCATTAAATGGGCCAGAAACTTTTCTGAATCTGAAAAGGTTGCACTTTGTTAAAAATACTCCCTATTCAGCGATCATATTTGGAGTTAGCGATCAAAACGGGGGCTATTAGCGAACATCGCTTAAGTTGTTGTTGTTTCAAATAATTTTCGGACATGAAAATTCAGAGCTTTGCGTCACAGTATTGTGTGTGCAATTTATGCAAATACGCAACGCAATTCATGCGCATGTGATATCACAGTACTATTATTACTGATTGGAATAGGCCAAAGTTGGGAAACAACCTTACATACTTCCCAAATCAATGCTGTAAGTTTTCAATTTCTATCGAAAAGTGATGTTTCAAAATAAGGAACTCATGTTGTCTTTTAGGCCTATAGCTTGTGACATTATAGTCTTTGTCAAAGACTAGATTAGTGTTATTTTGGTCACTAACATCGAGCGCCGAAGGCGCGAGACTAGGCCGGAGGCGGGAGGCGAGCGAAGCGAGCCTTTCGCTGGAGGCCAGAGATTTGCGAGCGCCGAAGGCGCGAGCAAATCTAGTCTTTGTACTTTAGCAGCTATTTCCT
>JXSR01S031608.1:11859-27394 GCA_000969725.1 Ophiothrix spiculata
TCAATTGAAAATCTTGGATTATCAAATTGAAAATCTTGGATTATCGAATTACTGGACATTTGGCGTCGAAAATCTTGGATTATCAGTTGAAAATCCAAGTTATTCTCGAAAATCTTGGTTTTTCAACCGATAATCCAAGATTTTCGTCGAAAATCCAAGATTTTCGAGTTACTGGACATTGAGCGCGCCATAGCAGTCATGTCAAAAAACAACCTGATATGCCTTGTGGATATCTGTTCGACTACAACATATGAATGAATGAAAACCACAGCAAAGTACATGAAAGATGATTTGGATGTATTGAACATTTCTAGACTATAATTAAGTCATTTTAAAATGACAAGCACACATTTTGAACCTCCTGTAAAGTTGACATTTTATATTTTGAGATATAGGGCAAAATGCACATAAACGTGTTTCTAAAAATTGAGTGTATTAACTGATTAATGCCTTTCTAAAATCCCTTTTAAAATATCAGATATTAACTCCAAATTATCTGAACACTTACAATATCCATATAAAGTTGAAAATGAAAACTTTAAAGCAATACTATACGATTTTACCAACAGTCTGCTCCCTCTAACCAATGACTTTTGATTTTTTAAACTTTTTTTTTTGTAGATTATTAATACCCTCCAAAGGATATGAGATAAAGATTGGTCATAAAAATGCTTGAATTTTCTTCTGTTATGGTCAATTAAATTCAAGATCCTGAATTTAATTCATCAAATGACCATAACAGAAAATTTTCCAAATTTAATTTCACATGTATTAGTATAGGAAGGAACATGTGTGCATTTTCCTCATAACAAAACAAGTTCAGAGAAAAATGTGCATATGGATGCCTTTAGTTATTTGTCATGATTGTTTATTTCAAACTGTTTAAAACTAAAATCTACTTTTGAATCAAATATAGTTTAATGTAACTCCATTGTATGAACTTGAGACAAGTATCATTGTAATAAAACAACATTGACCAGGGGTGACTTTACCGGAGGTTTGTGGTGCACAGTCACATGTGTTTGAATGTAGGAAAATACAAACAAAATCATACATACAACTCCATATCATGTGATATTCTGTATCTGGTTACCAGGTATTGGTTTCACAATTCATTACAATTGAAAATAAGAAGGGATTGTGCAATCAACTAATTGATATGAGACACTTTTTATTGGTTCCACCAGGAACCCCATAAAAAGTTTCACCAGGAACCCCATACTGAAATGCAAAGCTGTATTCAAATTGTTTAGATTAGTTTTGGCATTTCACAGACTACTACCCACTCGAAGTTATTTTCGAAATCAATTTGTTGCAGCTATATAGTTAAAGGGCATTGGACAAGTTCAGCATCATCCCCAAACTTTCCCCCAAACCTTTTGAGATTTTTGCATCATTTGAAGTATTAGCGGTAATAATGACAGCATGCAAAGTTTCATTGTCAAATTCGAACCCTATATACCAAAATATTTAGATATTCTCTTATTTTTAATCATCGTTGTCGACAACGATAAATACTGCCCTCTATAGTTGATTTCTAGAATTGGCCTTTTCAGGAGATCTACTGAAAATTCCAAATTTCTTTTGATTTGTCTGCAATCTATAATGTGAAAGGAATGTTTTACAAACAAATCTTTGGCTCTTTCTCATTGTTTAACATCAATAAATACATTTAGAGAATAGCCTCATACCCAAAATCAGCCAATAAAATAAAATTCAAATTTTTGACTTTCTTGAAGGTTTTAATCAAAATTTTCCTGATATCTGGTAATTGACTGTTAATTTCTAACTTAGGAAGACTAGTGTATTAAAATCATCCACAAACAAAATTTCAAAATTTTGTCCAATGCCCCTTTAAAGACTATTAAGACTTTATAGTTAAATTAAAATTGAAAGTTCATCTTATCAAAACCAAAGTAAACAGTAAAATTACTCAAGTTGTCAATTCGTACTCTATGGGCAGAGTACTTCATCAGAACTGATTTGGTCTGTTGGATTTCTTCTGCCACTGACATCCGTCACTAGATGGCGTGTCGTAATATGATGACGTCAGAAGAGATCGTATAAATGAGATAGAAAATGGGCCTCCTCGTCTCTATTCAATGTGAGTAATTTTACTAACTTTCAATTTTAATGTTTCCTAACAAACCAGATGAACTTATTTAAGAATTTAAGACTTTATAGTAATTGGCTATTGCATAAATGCCAAAACATTATTACAATTATACTTTTGTTTCCATTTCAAGTTTATGAAATACAATTCCTTTAGAGATAATAAAAAGGTCATATCTGGTAAAGTATTCACCATGATTCCTCTGACAAAATTGATCACATAATCAGTAATTACAGGGTGTCGGTTGCATTTGTAAATGATGAATAGAGGGCCCTGCACTCTGGATATTATTTACATCCTAATAATGCTGAATTGATTTAATACAGCTTTTTCATGAACTTATAATGACCTTATGTTTGGAATACTACTAATATACTATTAAGTTAAGACACACCTACAGAATATACTACTATCCATTGATGAGCCTGGCCTTAAGGTCTTTAAAGCAATACTATAAAGTGTTAAAAATGGAGCGCCCCCTTTCACCCATGACTTTTGATTTTATTAGCTTATTGGGTTTGTTTTTGGTAGATATTAATACCCTCCAAATGATTTGGCTTAAATATGCTTACTTTTTCTGATATGGTCATTTGTTGAATTAAATTCGGGATCCCGAATTTAATTCCACATGTATTAGTATAGGAAAGCACGCATGTGTTTTTTATCCATTTTGCTGTGGCATAACAAGTTTTTGACAAAATGTACTTTAAAAAGGTATTAGATATTCACATTCCTTCATTTTAGCCTGTTTTTACTCAAATCTATTTCTGGTCAAAATCTTAAAGTATTGCTTTAAGTAAGTCTCTTCAAAGAGAATGACAAAATATGCCATATGAACTGTAGAAATCTATGTGGATCTGTAGGAGACAAAACTGAGCTTTGAACAAAGAGGATTAAGACTATCAACCTGAATCATGCATATTATTGAACATATCATCCGCGAACCACCTAGAATGCAGAAATTGAATCAAGAGACCAACAAATCTTGGTCTCAAAACATCATTATCTCAAAAAGTTGAGTACCTGAAAATGTTTTATACAACTTGATGATTAGATGTGTGGGCTCACATAATCGAATAATACTAGAATGGACTTATTCAGTTGTTGATTGCTGCTCAATTATCACTTTTCATTGTCATATTTTGCAAATCAACATAAAATTTGAACTTTATACACAATTTTTCACTACTTTGTGGTATTTTTTAAACTTCCGTAACCAACCCCAAATTCTGTGAATTTTTCAGTTTTTCCATATCACAGAAAAATTGTGGCTTTACACTATCCTATTTGATAACCAGGCATGTCACACATTCATGATAGTTTTTACACAATAAACACACAAAAATAACATTCAAGTATTAATCTCAATATCAATTTTTATAGCATATTAGTGTGTGATAACATCAATGAATGCATTTTCATAATATTCTTCCCAATTTCCAAATTCCATGATTTATGGGTTTGCACTACCATACACCTAACCTATTTAAGTTCAAACACTATGCAAGGTGACTTTACAGAATCTAAATTCCCATTAAATTGTCTTGATCTGAATTATACAAAATACAAAAATAAGTTTGAAAGGTCTTAACCTTTTTTGTTAAAATTGAGCTACAAGATGTATGTGTTGCTCTGCATTTTTTTTTAATCGAAACAAAAACCTCTGAACAAGGTTCCCATTTTTTAGCCTTCTAAAGTCATAATGGGCACATTTTGAAAATTGGGCAAAATCATGGTACAATTAAAAAAGAAAAAAAAATTCTGGGGTTGTAACACGAGCCCTTCAAAATGGTTCTCTATTTTTGTGAAAAATCTTGTAACATGGGTACCATTTTTCAGAAAAAAATGCCCATAACGGTGGGTATGGGTTCCGAGGCTCACGCTTTACACTCCCGTCCAAACCAAACTTGAGCACCAACATGATTAATTTTGCAAACATAATATAACAACTGCTTTATGAACCGTCAAGAGACCACTGCAATTCTAAAATACTAGCATTTGTTCTGGCAAAATATTTGAAAGAATCAGCACCGCACTTAGGAATAAGCACAATTTGCACGAGCATAGTTTCAATTTTCAATGTCTCCACTATCAGACACTATAAGAGATGTTGTGGCTGAGATAAGAATATACTGCTACAACAATTCTTGTCTCGGGTGAAGCAAAAGGTTTAACCAAGAAGGTTAATCAAAAAACGGGAAAAAAAGTCTCATTAATATTTAGTGTCCACAATATGAGTGTTAATATCCTTCATCTGACCATGTGATCTTGTAAGATGGATACTTAGCTTTCAGTTTTTCAACAGCTATTTCATGATTTGCTTTTCCAAAACCCTGTAGAATCAAAATGAGGAAACAAATACAATTTATCATTATAAGCCTTCATTTTTAAGGTGATTAATATCAATAATTCTTCTCTGTCCACCGGTCTGCCCCCCTAACCCCGGGGGGGGGGGGGGGGTCTTCAAATTTTTTTGTATGGGAATGTGCCTGCCGGACTTTGAAAACTTACCATCTCTATGCCTATTTTTGGCTCAAAAACCCACCCATCAATATACCACTTTTGATGGAAAAGCATCCAATTTTCAGCTCTTTTTTTTGCAAATTTCCCCCAAAGCACCTTATTTATGAAAAATACAGTAGAAACTCATTATAACGAAATCTGATATAAGAAAAGCCCTGTTATAAAGTAGTAATTTTCCTGTACCATTTTACTAATTTCTTTTGTTTTTGATTGTTTTACAAACCCTGATATAACGAAACTTTGGATATAAAGAAGTAATTTGTCTGTCCCCAGCAACTTCTTTATAATGAGTTTCTACTGTTTGTGCTTTCATCTGAGACAAAAAAACAAACTGATCGCTATACCAAATCTGTGAAAAACTCACCCCAAAAGGCAGGCATATATACGTAAGTAAGTACCCCCCCCCCCCGGCCCCTAACAGTCTGTTAAATGAGCAGTATTTAGATCACCTTACACTGCTAAAACCAGTGAATACCTAATGAGTCGATCATGACCTTAAAATACTCTCCTGTCAACTTCCCTTAACTTTTGGGAGAGCAATTTACAGCTTTCTTTCCAAAATGAAAGGCTATGTCCTTCAATAGTTTGTTTTGATCCCAAGTTTTTCAATCAGTATTTTCCTCAAAATACATATTTGTCAGTTTTAGTTACTGAGTCCAAATCAGTGTTTCACACAGATATTTCACATGAGTGATGTTTTAACTCTTCATGTGAGTGCAAGAAAGTGCAATAGCTGCCATTTGTCATAAATTTTGATTGCACACTTTATAATCTCCAGTCTTGGGTCAGTGGTTCTTGAAATGGTTCTTCAGGTGACACTGTCACCTGAAGAACCATTTCAAGAACCACTGACATAACACAGGAACATTTGGAAGGATTTTTCACATTCTTGTGACAAGGTGTAAAATAAATATAACTCAGGGTAGCCAATGCAGATACGACTTTCTTTCACTCGCATGACGAACTGTCACCTGTGTGAGTACTGTTAAATGACTGGTATTAGAGACCTAAATGCACGTAAACTGTTCAATAATCATTTAAAACAAAATAAGCATGTTTTTTTAATGTTCAAATTGGGCCATACTTACTATTGAATAACCATACACAGATAGAGTTTGATCCTTGCTGTTATGGTCTATTCTGCCACCACCAGGACAACTGCAGGTGATATCTTGTGAGGTTAATTCACCAGAAACTTGTTGAAAAATATCATCTGAAATATTTAAAAAAAATCAAATTTAACTATTTAACAATATCTTTGTGAGAAGAAATGTAAAGAAGGATTTTTTACACCATATCTGTAAATAATATATTGAAGTTTATGCTGAGTACCACTCTAATGAAATAGAAAAAAAAGGGGTGTTTGTTATTCCTTCCAAACCAAAATGTTGATGAAAGATTAAAAAAGACTTCACCTAAGGCGTCTGATATTGCGGTCATTGGCAATGACTTGATTCATATTGTCTGAACTTGTTAAATCTACCAACCTCACAATCAATCAACCTGCTAGTATATGGAGTCAGACTGAATTATAAAATGAAGACCAATTATTAAACTTTCCTATAAGGTCATGTTTTTCGAGGTGGGGCCCATTTGTGTTACATCTCACTCACTTCATCCATACCTAACTCCTTCCTTGTATTAGTTTATTAGAGTTGATAAATAGTTATATTTGGCTATTATTTTCAATTGATTTTATAGACTAATACAATATCTTCAAAATCATACCAAAATTATGACATTTCATACGATTATTGAAAAGTTGTGACAAAATTTGATGAACAATGTTCATATCTCATCCACACCAACCGCCGTTTTTATCTCTGGCTGAATTAACCTTATTGACTCTAACTTGTTATTAGCGTTAATGATCAACTTTTTTCGGGTTAATTCCAACTTGTATTTGATAAACATTAACTAGCCTTTAAAATCATATCAGATTTATGACACTTCAATGGATTTTTAAGAAGATATAACAGAAAAATTGATGGACAATTTTCATGTTGCCTCAACCGCACCCGCCTCAACCACACCCGCCTCTACCCCTAGCTAATTATCTTTAACAGGTTATTAAGCTTAATTAATCACTTTATTTTGGGTACTATTCTTAATTTCTTGAGAGTCAAATAAATTGTCTTTAAAATCATACTAAAATTATGACATTTCATGGGATTGTTGAAAAGATATGACCAAAATTGATGCATAAATCATTCTCAGTGTAACAAATCCACCTTTTATGGGTGCCCACATTAAAAAGCATGACCATAAAAAATATGCAAAGCACATATGAGAAGAGCAGGATGCAATAATGATGAAAATGCACTGCGCAAATGTTGCAAATGGTAGTTTCATTTAGCGTTCATGTGAAATTCTTTTAAGTTTAATACTAAAGTGATGCTTGTTTGCAATACAACAGGTATTGTTGTAATCGGAAAAGGGAAAAATTATAGTGTTAACGTGAATAAAATGTCTTACCATGATATCCCGCCCATTCGAACCCTCGGACAATTGTCTTCTTTTGTCCGTCTTTCTTAATTTCAATCAAGATATACTTGAATTTTCCATCATTGTCAATATCAACATCAGCAACAGAGTCTAGTGATCCCATTGTAGATTTCTTTGATGATGATGAAATCACAGCTCCAGCTGAAAGACAAAATAGACTGACCATGATGTACCGATTCAAAATGAGCTTGTGGGGTTGAGAAAAAAAAAGGCAATTTACCAACAGAATACAGGAGGGGTTTCTACTAGAAACCACACAAAATCACTCACAACATACACTGAATTTAAAGCAATACTATAAGATTTTGATCAAATATGGTGAATACTGAATTCTAAAAACAGCATAAGGAACGTGGCTATCTAAAAACATTTAAAGTATGTTTTGTCAAAAAATGTAGGCTATTTGCCGCCAAAAAATGGATAAAAAGCACATGCATGCTTTCCTATACTAATTACATGTGGAATTAATTTAGGGATCCCGAATTTAATTCAACAAATGGCCATAACAGAAAAAGTAAGTACGGTATATTTTTAAGCCAAACCATGTGGAAGGTATGTACCCAAAACAAACTCAATAAGCTAAAAAATCAAATGTCATGGGTGACAGGGGGTGCTTCATTTTTAACACTTTATAGTATTGCTTTAGCTCAAACTGTAACATGTTACAAACAATAAGGAATCATAGGAAAAGGTAGAAGAACTATTTTAAGAACAATATTCCTGATCTTGGAGTACTGCGGCGTATTCCAGATGCACTCAATTTGATCATAATGTGAAGCAATCTATAGGATGACCTATACATCGCATGTGGCTCATGCAAAAAAACAAAGTTGGCTTAAGTATCTTCAGCAAATCATTGCAGCCAAAATTTGACAAACTTTAAATTGAAAGAGTATCGGTATTTAAGATAATTTATTGAGATTTGACAATTCAATTTTGAAGTTGACTTTAAAAAGGCGTTCGACAGTGTAATTAACATCATGGTATCCTAAGGTGGCATGTCTCCTTGTTTCCTTAAGCAAGAAACTTTACTCTACTTGCTTCGTGCTTCGGAAAGCACGTAAAGCTGTTGGTCCCATCTGAAGTGTTTCTGACACACTGTCGGATGTAAAAGAACGTCACGAGCTGAGCTACGGCTTTTCGAAATAAGAGTTGGGGAACCCTCTCCGGCACCGTGACCGTATGTCAAAATACGTCATCAACTTAGACTAGGACCAGAGTATCGGCATTTACGTCCAAAAATATGGATCCTGCTGATTATCATAAAATTGATAAATCATGTCATGAACAAGAATAATAAAGCAACTATAGCTTAGCTTCATAAATAGTGGATGATCACAGATAGTATTAAGAAATTGAGGCTTGATCATAGATGCTTGCCTTGATTACCTGAATGAGTATTTCTTCTGAAGTTCTTTGTTCAAGGACAAGGTTTCCAAATTCGGCACCACACACAATGCGAGGATTTCCAAGAGCTCTGATTGCAGGTCTTGTACAACTTGTGGAAAGATATAAACGGGAACTTGATCTTATAGATGTTTCAAATATGTTCGTAGTCGTTTTTGATTGAAAGAGGAACGGTAAACACTTGGAAATTGAAAAAGATACTCGATTCATTGGAGCTCGGGCTTTTGTCGGCTGCTAAACAAGAAGTGCCGACCTCATGTGTTTCTATATGATTTAGGTTTCAATTCTGAAAGATAACTTCATCCCAGAAGCACAAAATTCACTTTTCATATTTTTAATCAAAAGTTAATTTAATTTGAAATCAGAAAACAAAAGAAGAAAAGAATACTGAATGCAAAAATTAAAAAATATCTAGGCTAGGGAAATTTTGCCAACTCATTTTCCTCGTCGACATTTCGTACGCACAACTTCGGCAAAGACTGCCCAAAGTACCTAAACCCGGACCTAAACTAAGCAGGTAAAAAGTAGTTTGTGAAATTGTGTATTATCTCATACATATTCTTTTCATTTCATTAATTCATTGATTTATCAGATCGTTTTGGTTGTGGACAATCGTGAAATAACAATTGTGTGAAATATGTTTTTTTCGAAGCAAGTAAAAGTTGTGATGGTAGTCGAATTCAACACCTTTGCATGTTTGCTACAACTTTAACAACAGGACAAAGATTGTTTCGTCGCTTGAAAAACCAGCTACCAACTTAGATGCAGGCGCTGATGCAACCTGTTTGAGACATGAGTGAATAACTTCTTCATTTTGCTGTTTTGTGTTGTCTACTACTAGTCTACTGTTGAACTACACTGACCTATCTATCATTTATTAATATTGTTGTTTCAAATAATTCTCGGACACGAAAATTTTGAGCCTTGCGTAACACAATTGCGTGTGCATTTTACGCGAGTACCCAACGCTTTCCAGGCACGCGCGATGTCGCGGCACAGTGGATTACTGATTGGAAGCGGTGTTGCGTACTTCCCGGTGTCCCGTTCTTGTCACAACTTGTGGATCATACGCGGTGGCTGCGTTCAGAAATCATGCTCATGTCCGAAATTTATTTGAAACAATAATAGTACCAAATGATATTCAGGTGTAAACAGAGACATCCAAATGACAACAGCTGATGCTGCTTTCATACTAATGTCGCTTTGTTGCAGCTTTGTCGCTGCACTACGCCAAATATGGGCATAAATTTGTCGCTTCCGGTTGCCGCAGCGGCAAAGCTACAATGTTGCTGATGTAATATAATTGATATCGGCAAAATTTTGCCGCACGACATCGCTTTGCAAGTTGAATTCAATTTAACTTTCAAAGCGACAAAGCAGCAAAGAGACAAAGCTGCAAAGCTACAAAAGTGTGAAACGAAGCAGACGGCCGGAGCTACAAAGCGACAAAGCTGCATAGCCACATTAGTATGAAAGCAGCAAAACTTCTCCTTTTTTACTACTTACCTACTTCACCAGACTTTATTCACAGCATCTATAATATCCTAAGCTTTTGCATAAACATAGGCCTACACTGAAATGTTGAAAGTATATTCCTTGTTTGAAAAAAAAAATTGAGTTTTTCATGACAACTCTTTTGACAATTTGTAAAGCAGCATGATTTGATCACACCTCAAAATGGCCTCCCTTTGTTTGGGTGACAAGCTATAGTAGTACTGCACATGTGCAATGACAGCTTGCATGCTTACCTAATGTGTGCTTAACCAATCAGAAGCATCTTTGTGAGCATGCTCAATTCATTAACAATGATTTAGGCCATATTGGATTCTGATTTAGGAATAAGAAATTTTACTAGGATTTTTTAATAACCAAAATAGGTAAATGATGTTTGAATTGTTATTATAATAACTGTTTAAAATAACTGTTGATATACCTGGGTAGTACTAGGGCCACAAAATATCTGTGTATTATGGCCCACATGGCCACAATAAAACATAACAAATTGAGCTCTACCATCCACCTGAACTCCTACATATAGGGAGTAGTTCGCACCAATTAATATCAGAATGTAGTGCGAACAAGTTTGTATAGTGTTGAACATGCTGTTTTTACAACTTATTGCTGCATCTTCAAAGATAGAGTCATGACATAGACAATGGCTGTCTTGCCGCATCAAAGTGCAGCTTGTGAAGCATGATAAAGGAGCAAAGATTGTTTCAAATGCTCTTTTTTAATTTGCCGCTGGTTTTTTTGAAACATTTCTCACTGAGACATGGATTAATGGTTTGTATTTAAAATTTAAAGGATTCTCAATTTTTAAATGCATTTAAAAATTGAGAATCCTTTAAATTTTAAATTTTCTTATTTGGCTACAAATTAGTACGGATTACCAAAAATACTTGCGGATTACCAATTTTTTGGGTATGGTAATCCGCAGAATTACCAGATATTTTCCCTTAATTTGCACACTGCTATATGATTTTATTTTGATAATGAAATGAAATGACCACAACTTTAATACACCATGGGGATATCTTAATTTATAGTCCCATGATTACACAAAATAAATGCATTCCCGGTGTGATTTTGTCTTTTATTCGCTCTCTCGTATAGAAACGTTCTTTAATTTTGTCTGAGTTTTTGATGTTTTCTTATCGTAATATAGAGCCTATTTAATATATGACTATAATAAGTATTGATCGTTGTTTGACGTGCTACGTCTACTCCGATAGTCACGTCGTTTGATTGGCATTGGACGAGGGGCTATGTTTAACGCTTTGTCTTTAACAATACACCCAGGCCAGCTCTTTGCAGTGAACTACCCCAGGGAAGACTATTGACTGAGGTATTTATAAAGTGGCTCAGTTTATGCGCGCCGCCATCTTGCTTTTGAAATGCCGACTGGTCGAGCGTCTGCGTTGGTGCTGCGTCTAGACGTCCACGGCAGCCATTACGTTTGACAGTTCTCCTATACAACCAATGCATTCTCATGTGCTAAAATTAGCACTTGACTTTTTTGCTATTTTCCATCCCTTTTTTGTTGGATCACTCATGTATTGTTGTTAATAGTATTAATTAGTATCTACATGAGTGTTTGTTGATTGAAAAAATCAAAATATGTACTTTGATCATGCATTTGTTAATTTTAGGTGATTGTTTACATAAAAATGATCATGAATTTTCACAAGTTTATGTTTGGTAAACTCCTTGACTACCATGGCCTATGGCTTAAGCAACTCACTAAGGTGTGCAAGAGCACATTTCCCTCATTATTGTCTCGCCTGAAAATTTTTCAGGAAGAGACATACCATTCCTTAAAACTGTCCGATGTCCGCCGTCAGCATTTCTTGTCCGGAGCAAATCTCGGAAACCGTATGCCCTATGTTGATGATATTTGGTGAATGGGTAGGGCTGAAGCTGAACTGGCGCTGCGTACAATTTGAATGCAAACTATGCATATGAAGTACCTAATTTGCATAATTTATGTGTAATTTCTAATTTTAAGTGTAACTCCTAAACCGTAAGGGCTATGGTAATGAAACTTGGTGACATGAAGGGGTTCGGGATTAGCACACGCGACGGGCTTTTTTTGGGGTGCGGTGAAGGTCATTCAAGGTCAAAAGGTCATTAGAGGTCAATTTTTTTAAAATTGTTCAAAAAGTTGACCTGAGGTCATCCGAGGTCATTTTGAGGTCAAGCTCATAACTCATTAACCCCTGACCCCACATGGATTAAACTTAGACCATAAAAAGTACTTGACCCAAGGTCAAGGTCAGTCAAGGTCAAAAGGTCAACTGAGGTCAAATTTCCAAAATTGTTCAAAAAGTTGACCTGATGTCATCAGAGGTCATTTTGAGGTCAAGGTCATAACTCATTAACACCTGACCCCACATGGATTAAACTTAGACCATAGAAAATACTTGACCCAATGTCAAGGTCAGTCAAGGTCAAAAGGTCATCTGAGGTCAAATGTCCAAAATTGTTCAACAAGTTGACCTGAGGTCATCCAAGGTCATTTTGAGGTCAAGGTCATAACTCATGAACCTCTAATTTAGACCATAGTTGACCCCAGGACAAGGACAGTCAAGGTAATAAGGTCATCTGAGGTCAAATTTCCAAAATTGTCAAATCATACAACCTTTCCCTTGGGGTCAAAGGTCAAAAGAAAGGTCAAATTTCAAGTTTGTCAAATTTCAAAGGTTAAGGTGTCAAATTGTTCCATTACGATGGATGATAAAGTCAGCGATCAACAAAGTAGGCGATTAACAGAGTATGCGGTCGATAACACAGGCGAGACTACTGGTTCACAAACCATCTTGTTCATGATGCGAGTTGTTCAAAATGAGACTTCAAAAAAATTGGCAGAATTAACCATTGTTCAATGCCATGGAGCCCAGTAAGTTGATAATATAATATCGACTTACTAGTAAGTCTAGCTGCGCCGCTGCGTGAAAAACGCAATAGCGCTTATGTATAGTATGAGTATCAGTAAGAAGCCCCATTGGCTAGTGAGGTGAGGGCGCTTTTTTCTGAAAAAGTTTGCATCCATTTGCAAGTGGTTACACAAGCTAATTTTACATGAGTAACAGCCCAAATGAGACTAGATCCAACACGTATCCTTACTAAGGTAAGGATACGCTCAACCCCATTGACCTTCTCTATAGACGAATTTCATAAGTCAATATCTTCTTTCAGATATCATATAAATTCACCAAAAGTATGCCAGTATATTCTCAACAACATATATCAGGCCAATATCAGCTTCAGTTGAATTTAAATGCATTTTGTTGATAAAAGTTGGTCAAAATCCAAGATGAGATGGCAGCCACCATGTGCTTTTACAAAAAAGTTGCCAAAAGTTGATTTAAAAATAAGTCTAGTGTTGTAAAATACTCACGGTAGTATTCCAAAGGCATTATGGATCATTTCAGTGCAAGTTAGGGTCTTGCATGTCAACTTAGTTATAAATACCAAAAATTGATGAAACAATTTTTGAAATCCATGACTATACAATCCCTGGAAGTCACCTTCTCGTGAGAAGGTGATGTAGGAACTAAAATGAGACATGGTCAATTCAAGTTAAAATTTCTTAGTTTTGCAATCACTGAGGTTATTATTTTCACATGATCATTGCAGTTTAGAAAGTAATTTAATTCTCTACTATATTTGTTTGCTGTATTGTCAAAGTTAAAATAATTAAATTTGAGGGCAAATATGATGAGTCACATTTTGTAAAGTTTATGCTTGCGAATTCAACAGCAAAAATTTTGAAATAAAACATTTCAAAACAACACTTCCTTCAGAGATCTAAGCCTCTGATGTTGGATTGTAGCCATTCAATATTAGCTTAATACAAAGGTGACTTTACCATTTGAAAAAAAATTCTCGACGAAAAAAGCTCCAACCAAATTTTGTGTTTTTCTTCAATTGAGCTTGGGTGGCTTAATTGGGTGACAAAACTGGCAACATTTAATGCTATGATTGGCAAAGAATTTTTGATTTTATATTGTCTAAAAAAATTTCAAGTGTCATTTTACATTCGTTTGCATATTAGCTCAATTTAGATTAAAAAATTTCAAAACAACAGTTCAAGTTAATTTTTTTTGAAAATTTAAATCACCCAATTGGGTTCCAAGACCCAGAACAGTGTTGTCACGCTAGAAGGTAACTTTTTTCTGTCATTTCAAACATCACATTTTTCGCTGTAACTTTCTTAATTTTGAACGTTAGATTGTGGGTGACCCCTCATTTTAAAGGAAATTTGATGATCTTTCTAATGAAATACATTACAAATGTATTTAAAAGTTTATACAAAATTTGATGGACATGCCTAGTATGAGGCGTGGTCGTATTGGCATTGTTTACATGGAGAACAGATCATGTCACAATGATAGATTGTATCGATTTATTATTGTGATTTGTTTGTAAATAGGCCCTATGATTATAACAAAACAAAAAATCAGAAAGATAAAAAAGAATTGTAAAACTTCATATTATAGTTCTAAGTCAAGAAATAATTGACAATAATTTAGAAGGATCATGTAACTTTGAAATGGTAATGAATTGATCGAAATGATAGGACTGACGGCTACGATCTCTCATGAACACGATCATCAAAGTCTTCCTGGTAAATTAATATTTTTGAGGCCCCGCAGATTAGACCCTTAGACTGCCTTGATGCTTGCCCCACTCAGAGCGTTTTATGATTTTTTTTACAATGCCGCCATAGTCTTAGACCTTAGTTTTGACCAAAAATCTGTTCTGCAAGATCTATAGATGTTGAATTATTCGATGCCGCGGATCCAAATTACATACGTCATACCTACCAAATCTACTTTAACTTGGTTACAAGTTCAACACCCCTATGGTAGGGGAAAAACGAACAGGGGTTTGTGTGTGTGCGTGCTGAGATATTACTTGAAGTGCTGTTTTAGTTGATCTTTAAAGGCTTTTGTGTCCGTACTATAATAGTCTGAGGAAGCAGGTTCCACTCTGACACAGTCCAGGGTAAAAATGAATACTTATACGAGTCGGTGGATGTCCGTATATTTATTAAGGTCACAAGTCAGAAACTGGTCCACCCAATATGGTGGAGCTGTTTCACGGTTCCCTTTTTTAAAAGTATGTTTTATGTTTTTTTAATACTTCCACTTAGTCTAAGACAGAAAATGAGGTATCAACTTCTTCCTTGTTCTTTCTTCTTTAAAATAAAAAAAATCCCATGCTTTGGGAATTTTTCAATAACAAAGTTATGGCATGAAGAGTAACAGTGGGTCAGGGTTGGAGCGGCGGTTGAGCGGTTGAGGTGCCCATAGAGTTACACACAAAATTGTGGAAAAATGCACAAATTTGGAGCTTCATAACTTCATAACTAAGCATGCTAGAGAGCTGAAATTTCATACAAACAAAGATAAACATATACTCCATTCATTTAAACAAGTAATTTGATGTATACATATAATTAAAAATAATTAAAATGATTAATTA
>JXSR01S031610.1:9059-20014 GCA_000969725.1 Ophiothrix spiculata
ACTCGGAAACTAGCGCATACTGGTACGCGTGGACGGCGCGTAGACTAGACACCTTGAAAACCAATCACCATGAGAAAAATTCTGAATGA
Organism: Ophiothrix spiculata; assembly: GCA_000969725.1. Taxonomy (NCBI): domain Eukaryota; kingdom Metazoa; phylum Echinodermata; class Ophiuroidea; order Amphilepidida; family Ophiotrichidae; genus Ophiothrix; species Ophiothrix spiculata. Next base: position 9,149 of record JXSR01S031610.1, read on the forward strand.
AAAATATTGATGTATATCTAGCCTATCAGATCACAAAATATGAAGATGTATGTTTTCAACTTTTCATTCATCTATAGAAGTAAATACCGTAAATCTAAAACTGGAACTTATTTGTTGTACATTTGCAAAGTAAGTTCCAGTTTTAGATTTACTTACTTCATATAAGATTTTTTATAATAACCGAGAACATTAAAATCAAATTATTTTGAAACTGCTTTCATGCCTGACTAATATGGTCTGTTTTATAATTAAAATGTCAGAGTTCAAAATGTTACATATGGCTTTAGCTTCATGCCTACTTTACTACAATTTAACACTCAAGGTATTACTTTAAATTTCCTTAATACTGTACTAGCACCTTTTATGCAAAGCACCTGCAAACTAAATTTTCTAAAACTGTATATTCAATGCAATGTAAAATGCCTGATATTAAAACTCAAATTCAAATTATAAGGCTCTCCATTTCAACGGTAAAAATCTTCATCTTGTACATATTTCAGAGAAATGCTATCAAAAATATTTTTGGTTGAAATAAAACTAAACTTGTTAGATTAATTACAATTTGTCACATTAATTGAAATACAACAATAAATTCATGACATACTATAAATTTTGGAGACATTTTGTTTAAAAACACTTTTAAAATTATTGATGAATTTATCTGAAAGAAATATGCAATGTTAATTTTACACAAAATTGTAGTTACACAAAGAAATATAAAATTAGTCAATAAAACCTTTCCAAGCTATAATATAGTGTATTAATCCTTTGAACCCTGGCCATTCCATATGTATCTGTACCGCTGACCCGGACCAACCCTGGAAATGTTGATAAAATGTACAAAAATATTTGGAATTGTTCACCTTTGTTTAATAAATACAAGCAAAATGACCCATCAACCATGGGTTCAAAGCTTCATTGATGTCTTTTAATATAAATAAGACCATTGAAATAATAACTACCCATGCCTGTTGATAGACACATCAAGTTTCTGACAAGTGACCTAAAAGCCGATAAACTGGCTCATCACGTATCCGGTACATGTACATGTGAGTTGGTATACCGGCTAGTCGGGTTCAAAGTGTTAATAAGTCACAAATTAAATCCACAAACAAAAGATGTTAAAGGGTAGGATCCAATTTAGCATGTGTATAAATTATTTGATTTTTAACTGACTGGACTTGATCTCAGAAATGTATTTTGTAAGGTTTCATCTTCAGTTTACTTCTTGTTTACTCTTCAGAGGCAAGAGAAAGTATGGAACCTGGGGATGAGGTTGTTATGTATATACATATATAAAAAATGTTTGTACTATTAAACGTTTCATTTTTATACTATAAATTCAAAACTATAAAGAATATGGTAAAATTTGGGTTTAAAATCACAAAAATTGGCTATTCCAAATGTATTCTGCACCCCTCCCCCCATGGAAGGCATGTCCAAATAGGACATTTCCAGTTGGAATTTGTTTCAGGATTCCAATTCCAGCTGTTATTTTGCCCTTAAATTCCAGTTGGAGGGTATTGGAGGCACAACAAATTGTTGAAATTTCAATTATTTCAACTCATGAAATCTGGAATTCCGGCTGTCAAATTTGAAAATTTGTTCAAATTCTAATTTGCAACCCGATTCCAGAAGCCTCCCATCAATTTGTGTGCTGGCACATGAATTCCAGCTGCCAATTTTGCTTACTTCCAATTCCAGAAGTGCCCTCCGTAGGGGGGTGGGTGGAATACATCTGGAATAGCCCATACGTCCTTTCAGTTTGACATAAAAATGTACTACATGTATTTGCAATTCAGCTCTGGAGGATCAGCATGTGAGCATAATTCTGTCTGATGATAACTTGTAATTTGGAAAGAAGACCATAGCATAAAATCTGAACATAATTCAGATTTCTGTTCCACAAATAATAATACTTTTTACTTGTATTACAATATTATACAATTATATGAATTGTTTACTAGATGAGTTTCTACAAAATAAGTTGTGTTACAACATTGCTGATGAGTTAGTATAACAGTGTCCAGAAATATATAACTCTTCATACATATCATAAATTATTTGATCTAATTGCTAACTACAAACATATGAGTTGTTAACTTTTGTTGTGCAAACATAATGTATAAAAATCAGCTTATGAGTTGAATCACAGATGATATACAATACAGTGAGACCCAAATGAATTGTTGTGTTGCAATCAATCCATGCACAGTAAAAATTGGGAAAAAATGTCAGGCTGCCTTTCACTTTGAGCCATCTAGTTCTCTACAGAAATGTGATACAAATATTTTCTTCCTTGTTGAATACTGCCTTCATGTTGAGCTCAAAATCAATCAATTTGTTGCTCAACAATATTAATACAGGTATTGTCTTATGCCAACAAGGCCTGAGTATATGTGCATCTCCAACTCCAAGCAGGTGTAAAGTCAGCAAACTTCATTTTGCGCTACAGGGGAAAATACACGCAAAGGTTGTAATTTGTCCCTCTTTTTTTTTGCAGATTCACAATATTCATGCATTCTTCAAAACACCTGCAAAGTTTTAGTTCAAAAACTGAACTTAAGTATGAAAATATCTTTGAAGGACATTCAACAGAAAAGTATTATATAGCTGGCTGACTGTTTTTTGAATATGTTTCTCACTTTTTACTTCATGACAAATTTTGACAAACCAAAACTTGATTTGTGGATGTCAGGCAAAGTTCATAGGTGTCATTTTAATCCTTATAACACACTGACTTTGCAGATTTATAAGTAAAAATGTGAAACTAACCGAAGGCTGACCCAAAAACTACAAAGCTTATTTGACATATTGATTTCCCATCCTTAACCCTAATGCTCCCAAAAGCTACAAAATATTGCAAGAGAAAATCATTTTAAAATAGCCAAATATGTCATAATTTGTGGTCTTTTATAAGCACCAAATCGCTGTGTAGGTAGCTCAGTATAGGTTTACATGAGATTGGAGTAAAGTGGTCCCAAGTTCGAATCCCAGTGGGAACGGCCAATTTTTGACACTTATATTTCTGAGTTTTTAGAACGAAAGGCAGTTAGGGTTAATCCCAATTGAGTTTTGGTGTCTCTTTCTTCACATGAGAACTGGAATATGGGTGAATCCAAGCATGTTATTATTTATTGATCACAACACAACAATTATTCTAAATGTCTTTATTGCAAATAAAAATCTTAAGTAAATTAGTTATTTTCTTTGGCTAAAAAGTGCAGAAATGTGCACATCTATATCATTTATGTCATATACATGTGTTTACTGTTATTTTACCATTGCACCATTACAATATAAAGCTTATATTTTATTACAGAGGAGGTTTTCACAATATCCCACGATGCAATGCAACATTGTACAATATACCTGCAAATCATATTCAAGTCCTATACTTCTGTACAGGTTTCGGACGTTTTTGAGGTGTCAGCAATGTGGGTAAACACTGGGCTATTATGAAAAGAAACACATCCCTGGAAAGATATGAATGAGTACTATTCAATGGAATTCTCAAATTCCTAAGAGCCCCTTGTCCAGAAAACCATTATTGCCTATTATATCTAAGTGTATCAGAATAATGCATTGTGGGATATTCTGAAAACCTCCTCTGATTTTATTACTTTGCAAAAAACAAAGCAACAAATGAAATCATTATTCCTCTCAGTGTGCACATATCTCTACTATGTAAAGAAGTTTAAATTTAAACTTCACATATTGAATCTAGTGGTAGTAGTACATGTTCCCAAAACATGAAGTATTTCAGTAAAATTTTATTATCTCACATATTTGGTCAATGCTTGCAGAAGTAGTTTACATAATCATTAACACACTGATACAACACTTGGAACAACAACAAAACTGAATTAAAAATACACTATAAAATTTAAAAGTGGAAATACAACAAACTGTTGTTCCAAGGTGCCAAAAATATGACATGGAATTAAATTAATGCTGTAACATGGAATTTAGCATCCATTTGTGGATGTTTTTTTAAACATGTTATCAACACTTTTACTGTGTTAATATTATGAGGTAATGAGTTTCACATTTTTGGACCAAATCATGCAAAAAACAAATGATCTAAAAAGTCACAGCACACAGGAATAGGACAACATTGGTTATTAGTGTGATCTCAGTTCATTTCAAAGAACACCTCAATTTATTCTCCCTTTTCTTTCACCCATCTATATATCAATGTATATATCTTGCATCTACTTATGCATATTATGAGGTCAACATGCTGTGAACAGAAATCACACTAAGACCATAATTCTTGTAATGCTACCAGTATACACTTTTGTCACTTTGTTGTCTTGCCATCTGTTAAATTTTACACTTTTCAGCTTAGGCCAAATAAGTTTGTTGTTGTGCAAATTTGTCAGACAAAATCATTTCAACTTGAAAAACCTTGTTATTTTGTCACTCTACTTTCAACAGCCTAATTGATATATATACATTATATATGTTACTGTGACAAAAATATATATGACAACCAGAAGCAGCAAGTTTCAAGAAAAAATCATATGATTTATCAGTCAGTAGACACAAATACAACAATTTCATCGGTAAATAGGAGAAAAAGATATTTCTGTATCGCATAAGACTTTAAAAGTTCTATATGATACAAAATCCACCATGTGATGTAAAAAAGTAGTATTCAGCTCTTTCACTAGTCCAAACTATATCTCTTTTGGAACTTTTTTTACGACAGTTGCAAACAAAGAGCATGTAGTCGCGGGTCTAGGATCTGAATTTTACGGGGGCAGAGAGTGTGTTCTTCAGCTTTTTTAATAAAAAAAATTTAACCAAATTAGGCTGATTTTGCCAATTTTACTGGGGGCACCTGCCCCTTCCGCCCACCCCCTGTATCCCCGGCTGGCATGTGGTTGTGCTTGTGAGTGCGAGACTGTCAATCAAGAACATGAAACTACAAAGCTAAAAATGATTGCAAAATTTTGAAAACCACAAAATAGAAAATAGGCATTTTCAAGCTTTCACTCTAAAAATGTATGTTTACTGAGTGGTAAATTCATTACTCCCTGTCTGTTCTCATTCAGTCTTGTGATATGAACTCAAAAAATTAAAGGGACTGGCCTAGATTCTTTCCACTTCTTTTGCACTTTTTGGATTTTAACACATTTTAAAGCTTTATTTAGAGCATTTCCATAAGTTTTTAATTCTAGGTGGAATCTAGGCTAGTCCCTTTAATAATTGTTCATATTGCATGAACAAACAGGGAATAACTAGTGGTATTGACAATACTACAAAGCGACAAGAGTACAAACCTAGCATATCTGAGGTCCTATAAAGCACTAATTCCTACGTTTGCCCTTCATCACCAAGTGTCCTTGACTTTGAGATAATACCTGCCCACTGTTTCTTCCTGCTCCTGTGTTTCCAATGACCCCGGTCTCATCTTGCGTATTTGTGCTATGGCTTCTATTGCTGTTATGTGTCTTGTTTTCACTAGATAACAGGCTAGCATTGTCCCGGTGCGCCCTCGTCCCATGTGGCAGTGGACAGCAACGGCCTATTGAATAATTGAGGGAAAAATCAAAATATGAATGTGTTTTTAATTAGTGACTCAAAGGGAAATATCTTTTACATATGCATAACTGTCAACATTTTCAAATTCTGATGCGGGAGACTTCTGTAATCACTTAAATTTACTAGTAAATGAGTACATTTATGAGCATGAGGCCCAAAGGTACACCTGAATTTTTTTACGTAACTTTTGAAACCTGGCAAGCAAAAAAGGGAGTCTCACAAGCGACCCATAACAATCAATCTCGTTTTCAATTTCTCAAGAAAATGTAATGTGCACACGATCTGTAATACACACCGCAGTAATTTCTTTTCAAAGCAGGAGATAGTGGGAAATTTTGTTTCAAAGCGGGAGATTCTTTTTTAAAGCGGAAGATATGGCTACCCCATCGGGAGAACTACCTAAAACGGGAGGCTCCTGTCTAAATCGGAAGACTTGACAGGTATGCATCTATTTTATCACAACACTTTGTCATCAAATAGAAGAGCTATAACAATTATCTTCCAGCTAATATTAATAATAATAACTAATCAATAATAAAAACATTTCATGATTTTGAACTTGACTACGTTCAATATTAAGATCTGCAAAATCAAATAGCCAATTCATAGGCTATATTGCGGATCCATTGGATTTTGATGCATTGTGGGAATGAAAAGGGCTAAAAATTTCCTGACATGTGAGCCCTTTTCATTCCCACAATGCATCAGAATCCAATAATCAATGGATCAGCAATATAGCTTATTCTCATTATAGCTCCTCCTCCTCCCCATCAGCTGCAGAAAAAGGTTTTAATTTAATAGGACACAAGGTACAAAATGCTGCATGTGTCAATTACGGCAAGACAAGATTTACACGATCTAACTATAATTGAGCACGCAGGAGGTATACAACCCCAGTTGCAGAAGCAACAAGATGCATGATAATGAGTACAGATTCAACTTATTACACTCCTTGATTATCACAAAAATATTTTTCTTGGCACAGTGGCAACTCTTTAACATGTAACCTGATTCCTGATAACACTGGTACTTTGTCATATCCCAAGAATATATTTTACATTATAATTTTTTTGGATAACACAAAGTCTTTGCCAAAATTTCTCAGACAAAAAAACAGTCACATGACCACCATTGCTGCAGGGTACAAATTGGCCCTGCACTCTGGCTGGTTATTTACATCGTCTGAAGAATTGTGATGCCGACATAAGTTTTGATAACACCTAGCAAAATACTAATTCCTCTGAACTCTGTGTTAAGGGGCCTGTTAAGGCTTTTATTTTGACTTTCTTTTTTGGCTTATAAGTCTAAAAATATTAAGTTATAGTATAGAAAAGTATACATTTCTAGAAAGGAAATTTGACAAGGAATCTGTTTATGCTATTGGTTTGGTTCAAAAATGACCATATTTGGTAAAAAATAGCAAAAAGCATTGATTTTGCCTACACATGAAACGGGAAAGGTAACTAATAAAATTGTTACTGCCATTTTATCACATATATTTTTTTGGAAACTGCACACAATTATCTAGGATCGCATTTTTTATTTTTTTAAATAAAGCCGAATTTTTCGAAATATAATAAAAAACATGTTAAATGTGCCGTTTCCGACATTTATCTGCATCAATTTTGATAGAAACTAATGAATATCTTTGATTTTAGGACCTTAAATTGAAAAATGAGAAACGCGATCCTAGATTTTGATATACTGTACATAATGGTTGAAAAATCTTTCCTTGTACTTTTTAATTTTTTTAGTTACGTTTCCCGTAAAATTGATGTTTTTTCATCAAAACTGAAATGGAGAAATCCCATGTTTAATGAAGAAATCGCACATTTTGACCTAAAATCAATGAATTTTGAGGTCTAAACTTTGGGTATCGGACAATAAAACTTATTATGTAATTGATATTATTGGTAAGTATTGTACTCAACTTTCAGATCCGAATTTAAGCTCCTTATTTTGTAAATATTGAAAGAAATCTAAAATACCAATGTTCAATTATTTAGTCTTTGTTTACAATATTGACAAGTTTATTGCGGGATTTTAACAAATGTGCTCATGCAAGAACATAACGCAACGCGTTCACCCGCGCACGCAGTACTTGTTACCGCGCAAAAAGGCACGCACATCAAAACACGCAACCTAAACGCAAAATATTGGACGCGTATCTATGCCCGTAATTTCCCGCCAACAGCCACGTGTTTATTTTACTGTAAAATGTCAAAATGATCTTTTAATTTTACTTATAAATAAGTTTAAAAGTTTTGTTTTGTGGTATTTTATTGTCTGTAATAAAAGGTAACATGTTGAAGTATCAGAAAATGCAGAAAAACTAAATTCTGCTACCGGAAAAACGGCCGGGTTAACAGGCCCCTTAACAAGTTTCCACTGTAACTCACCCAGGGATTCTAGATAAATTCGGGATAGGAATTTCCTATACCTTGCCAACAGAAAAAATGAAGCTTCAGCGCAAACTTGTAATTCGACGTCACAAGGGTAATTATGTTATTCAACCAATCACGTACAAGCTCATTAGTATGCCCGATTTTAGCTGATTTTGTAAACAAAATTCTACGGAAATTCTCTTGAAATGAAAAATAAATAGAACCAGACCCATACAGCATTAGATACATTAATTCTGAACAACTTTTGGCTGATGGTACTATAAGCTCACCGACACAAAGAGTGAAATTTCCATTTGAAATCGGCTAACCTGCACTGATTAAGCTTAAAGATTTCAAGTCACACACACGGGCACGGGAATTCCCATGCGCAATGTTCTGCGCATGTTCTGGGCATGGTTGCACATTTGATTGACAGAGACCCCGCCTATGACACCTTAATGACTACCAAATATGGTGAAAAAATGGCATCAGCAGAAACGCGAAAGAGACAGGGTCCTGACTCACCTCTCCTTTGGCATTCACTCTGTCCACCAATTCTAGAAACTCTTCCACCTGTTGCATAGTTGGAGGGTGAAAATCTATAATCTTCATATGGACCCAATTCATGTCTGGCACGGCTTGTAGCGGAGGTGTAAATTCAGCTGTGAGAGAGACTAGATGTCGTACTCCAACATCCCACATGTATTGCATATGTTTAGGACTTCGTGGGAGGCCGCATGCTGCTAGTTTGTCTGGTATGACCCATGTGAAGTAGGGTGGGGGTGACAATGGTGCTGCAGTTGGTGCCATTTAATCTTGGAAGAAAAGTAGACAATTTTTTTTATTTATTTTTTTCAGAAACATACAAGAGTTGCTGAGCTTCACCTATTTCTTTGTGCAGTAAATCATGTGAATTTTGGAGAAAACATTTGCTGTTCCTCTAAAGGGTTTCTGTTCCTCTAACAGGTTTTTGAAACAGGGTCCTCTCCTTGAACTTTCTCTTATCTTTTTTTTAGGGTCACGTTGAAAATCTATGGGGTTTAATCAACCCTGGCTATAGACCTGCCCTATTGACACAAACTTAACATCAAACTCAATTTTAATTTAGATTAGACTCTTCACTAAGAAACAAAGAGGAGGGAAATTTTGATTTCACCTTTTATTTGAACCTTTCTCATCCTAAAACAATAATGCTTATCAATGGCACAATCCACTGAGTCACTGCTGGGTAGTGATAAGGTTCTCATATAACATTTATAATTCCCCGGGACCCGGGGGTACTCACATATGGTGGTGACGTACGAGTACCACCGAGCACCTCGGAAGAAGGGGTCTTTCGGTGACAAATTGGGTCAAAAAAGGGGTCTTTCAGTGACAAACTGCAAAAAATGGGAGTATTTGAGCATAATTCACCAAAAAGTAGGGTCTTTTGGTGAAAATGATAAAAAATTCTCGAAATTTTCGATGATTTTTACAAAATTTTCGAAAAATTACATAAAGATAATGAGGTGTTTTTGAGTGACAAAGGTTGTTTTAGTGACAAGGAAGTTTAAAAATAGGGGGTCATTGAGTAAAAATAGGGTCTTTCGGTGAGAGCGAGCGAAAAAAGGGGGTCTTTTGGGTAGCACATGGCACGTACCTCAAAGTTGAGTACCCCCCCTTGGGTCTCATAAGACCTCTGACTATGACACACATCGATTGAGCCCATTCTTTCAACAAAGAAATGTTGTATTAGTGAGACTCTGTTAAGTTATGTTGATGTGACCAGGTCAATCTTTTTATAAAAATATCAAGTTCAATTCACTGTTGAGGTGATAACATAACAGTCTTGGTTGCCTGGCAATCGTTCACACTATAAACAAAACCAACAGTGGGGTGCATAGTCTCTGCCAGAATAGGCCAACAAATATGCTTCATTATATCATTCATAAATATATTATTGTTCATTGATTGGTTAAAAGCTGGTCACATGATGATAAATAGTACCACTATTTCGAGAGAAAACAAAACAATTCTATATTTGAGGGAGCGAGATACTATTTTTGAGTGAGATAGGCTACTATTTCATGTTTAGCCTCATCCCCAAGGGCAGCGTTACTCAGCGCAATTGAATTCTATGCATGGTGCTGAAGCAAGAAATCAGAAAGGTGCATTATACAGCAAGAAATCGATGTCAATCTAACTTCTAGGATCAGGTTTGGCATTTAACCAATCAATGAACAAAAAATATATTTAATAAATGATATAAAACAAATATTTAATGATCTTATTCGGGATCTAAAGTGGAATCTATTGGTCCCCTTGGTGAACTGGAGGGCGTGAGGTACTATTTTCCCTCGACCGTTGGTCTCGGGAAAATAGTACCTCACACCCTCTAGTTCACCTCGGGGACCAATAGATTCCACAAGATCCCTCATTATCATTAAATATTTGTATACTATTCCAAGTAATATTGCTATGGGACACATCTGACTTTCAGTTACTGTTAATACGACTGCAGTTACTTCTAATTGATGTCACAAGCCCAATGTATGTATGGAACGATTGTTGGGTAATGGAATCGGATCATCATGTTACTTCAACAAAAATACATGAAATAATGTATTTCTTTAATTGAGTAAGCATGGCAAGGTCCCATACCTAATTACTTAAGTTGCCAAGTTGGGCTGGCCAAATCATACCACTTTTAAAAGCTTTAGCAATTTTTAGCCCTTCTTTTCACATTAGTATTATTAATCTTTAAACCATAGTTAGTTATAAAAATATTTTGTTTGTCCAAAATGAGCTCATAATACAAGTATGATAAGTCACTGTAATTTACACATAGCTGCAAAAGACTGAGCCAGGATGACTGAAGCTAAGGGACCCTTCCAGAATTCTTCAGCCAGGCTGCATCCTGGTACGAAAGGTGTTCAAAAATTGTGGCCTGAGG
>JXSR01S031613.1:28774-47359 GCA_000969725.1 Ophiothrix spiculata
GTGTCTATCTTTTGCTTTATTTATTCTTCGGTTGCGCCGAAGCTATACCGACTCCGTCGCCATTTTGATTGCTTCGCGCCTTAAAATTCAGTCACTGCATATGGTGCTAACATTCATTAGACTAGGGGGTTCATTGTATGTAATTGCCAAGTGACGACCAGGAACGATTGGTCCAAGGCTGACTTGAGGTGTGAAGGCCAGTGTCTCATGAATGTAAAGAGTGCTAGGTAAAACGGATGGAATTTTTTAGACAAATTTACAAAGTTTGGCGTATTTGGTAGTGAAATTTAACCTGAATCCAAAGGTGTTAGAGTCTTGGACAGTGTTCCCTCTGAGGGTTTTGAGATTGGGCCAGTTTGAGTAGTTTTAACAGTCAAAGAGGTGCGTACGTCAAAAACACAAGCTGAGTCTGAATAAAGCAAGAAAAGGTATCTTTTTGAGTCAATTTTTCAGGCTCTGTGCCACCATGATTCAGCCTTAACAGGAGCATCTCTACTAAGTTTGTGTGAAAAATTTACAGTTTTACACAGGTGAAAAATGTTACAGTTTACAAGGATGAAATTTCTGTGTGGGAAATCTTTATGAAGTGGAATCATAGACTCTTTGAAATTTCAAGCATTAGAAACATTTAGCTTGGTTAGAACTTGATGAATGAAATTTAAATTGAAAATTGAAAGACAAAATTTCAAGTTACATATATGCCTTCTTCAAAACAAGTGTAAAATTGACTTTTGTTTGACAGTTTTGTAAAATCAAGTCAGTGAACATCTTCAGAAATGAGATGATAACAGCCAGTTGGCGGGGTCATTAACTTGATATGACAGCAAACTTGATATGACAGCAAACTTGATGAATTTATTTAACCCTAACTCCCGAATGCTTAAAAACTATCTGAGGGCTCTGTCACACATCACGAAACGTGCGAGTAATGTACACTGGATTGGTAATCGATATACATGTATTTCAATGACCAAATCAGTGTACGTTATTCATACCAGGAGTGTGATTTGCCCAGATTTGTCTTGATTTCCAGACTTTTTGTAATATATCCCAGGATTTTTTCATAAACAAATCGCTAGAAAAAGTGATCACACAAACTGGAAAAAATCATGATAAAGGAATTTTAATCTGAAACTGCCTCTGAAATGATGTTTCCTGCTATTTTTAATGTGTAGAAACCCTCTGGCTTGGACCCCCGGCCATGAAGACGCTCCACTCGCGTTGCTTGCTTCGCTCGTTTACATTCTTCCAAGACTTTTTTTAAAAACATCAATCACAGCCCTGTCATACGTTTTGCCCCTATACTGTGATGTGTGACGGAGCCTTATTGTCAGAATATATCATACAAAATATTCCTGTTTCCCCTGGGATTCAAACCCCAGACCTCTCGCATTCCAATCCAATGTCCACCCATGGCAAGCCACCGAGTATGGCCTGCCTTGGCAGCCATTTCATTCTCATATGGATTCCGTCTATGACATATTTTGACTTACGCGAAGTTTCTTCATTATTGCTTGTTGGATTTTGTTGGAATTGGCCGGGTTAGGGTTATAGATAAATGCATACTTGTTTTCAGCCCATTTTCCCCACAGCTTCGCTTCATGTGTGTTGCTTACAAGTCTAAATAAAATACATGTACTAATTGTTTTCTGTCCATTTTTCCGTCCGCAGCTCTGTGTATCTACTCCGCGTTGTTTATGCGTTTTGCTTTCATGGTGACGCCGAGGAACTGGCTACTATTTGCGTGTCATTTTACAAATGAATGCTCACAAGTCACACAGATGGCCAGATGGGCTAATTATCAGTGAGTATACTCTATAAACCATGAAGTACAGGCGGGGGCGGCCGCGATTTAGTAGAAACCACTAAATTTAGGGACTGGGGATTTCCAAAATGCAAATTTAGGATACATTTTATGTGTCTTTCTATTGGCACATTAATATTGAACATGTTACAAAAATCATATTTTTACCTTTTTTCAAATTATAACAAATGTGCTCTTATATTAATGATAGACTTTATTGTATTATTCTAAATCCGCTGGGGTTCACGCGTGAACCCCATTCGTAGCAAAGTAATTTAAAGTTTATTTGATGCACTATTTTAACATCATTGAAATTACATGATCGGCGCTGCGGAAGGATACTCGGTCAAATTATGACAGTAAGGAGGCATAGCCACCGTCGTCTGATGAAGTATACAGCAAACAATCAGTCTCTACTACGAGATCAATAACATATCCCTCGTATTCTACAACATTGGTTTTTTTTATTGTGTAAGAGACTAGTAATGATTGATTGATTAAGATTAAGCCTAAATCACTATGCATTGATATATTTTGTACATGAATCGTTCATGATTTTCATATTATTTTTGGCTAATTTTGTTGCTATAACATGGACAATCATTGAACATAAAGTGCATTTGAATATTCAGCAAGATTGGATACGTTGCTATGATTCAAATGATATGGACTAATTTACTTCCCTGTATGGGCATATTGGTTTATGGTTGTTAATAGTCTGCCTGCTTGCATACTTCAAGGTCTAGAGTATAGTTTATGGCCGTATATGGGTACGTGACCACATTTAGTGATGTTTGTTAAATGTTTTGATACATTCAAAACTAATAAATTTATAGTGTAATTTTCAAACAACCTATACCTATGATAGGGGTATCCAGTTCCAAATGTTCCAGATGGCATGCATGTACAAATGTATTTCATTGAATGTGCATTTCATGTTAGGTCATTTTCAGTAACTTGACGGATGTTAAATTAGCCTGATACCCTGCAAATTTCTTTTTATAGCGTGGTTCAAATGCGAGGAAAATATTTCTTTTAAACATGAAGATCTGATCAGCATATCTGTCAAGTCCCCAAATTTTGAGGGGAGTCTCCCGATTTGAAGTAGTCCTCCCGACCACCCTTTAGGGTATCCATTCCTCCTGCTTGGAAAGAAAATCTGCTTTTGGAAAAAAATCTCCCTCTATCTGCCGCTTTGAGAAAAAATGTACCGCAGTGTCCTGCTAGTGTGTATAACAGACCGAGTGCACCCTTCATTTTGTTGAGAAATTGAAAATGAGATGTTATTAGTCGTGTGTGAGCTTGTGGGACCATTTTTTCGCTTGTCAGTTTTCAAAGGTTACATAAAAAATTGTTGGGTGCACCTTTTGGGCCTCATATGTCAGTTGTCCATAAATGTTACTCGTAAATTTAATCTCCCGCATCAGAAATTGGAAATGTTGACAGATATGGATCAGGGAGTACTCATTTTTGGTTGAATCCAATAGCATTATTATTTAAATGATGACATCGGTGTGCTAGCCTGCTGTGTTAAAGACTTGTTATATTTGGTATTGGTACTTTAAAATTGGTGATTTAATAACATTTTCAGGACCTAAAAATAGAATACAAAATATTAAACATGGCATCAATGGCTTCACCCGATAATTGAGATGAATTTTTAGCAACCAATAGAAATATGCCATTTGTATGATTTAAATGAAATTATCAGTAGAATTTTTAGCAAAGTTAATAATCCATGTTATTTATGTTTTCATTGTACAGTTATTCCAGCACTGAGATTTCAACTCCAGAGTTTGAGATTATTCTTCAAGACATCAAGGATCGGTAGTCGGATAAGGATAGTCTCTTCCACCACTAGCCTTTCACGCTGCACTATGATATCACTGGCTCACACATGTAGATGAACACTATTTTTATTGACATCATGTAAATTTGCATATATGGTAATATTATGCAAATATGGTAAGAATCGGTGTCTCTTTTTGACATCAGAAAGCTTCGGATTTTCATGCTGGATTGATTCCTAAAAGCTGCCACTCCTGAGACAAGTTTGACAAAACTCCAGAGTGCAGTGCCCCTATTCATGTAAATGTGTTAATCTGACAGATGACCCTGGATTTTTGTTTACATTCTTTCAGACATCAGAGTGGCTGTTATGGTTGGTAGCTGCGACAAAGGATCACATATTATTTGCAGGTTTAAGCTGTTGCGAAGCAGCACAACGTATTTGCATATTCATAATTTTCCAACTATGGTTTGGGACTTGCGTATCATATATTGGCTTTTACACTTTAAATTTCTCACGTCATGCTTGTTTGGTAACCATGACAGCCACTCTGAAACCAGCTTTAGTTTCAATGCCTTTTACCAGAGCAGCTGTTACATGGGTTGCCTTTACACTTTTAAATCCACAGGACAGAAGGACCAGTAAGTCTCGAAATCCACAAGACCTTCACTAAATTTACAAGGCCTTCAGAAGGACTTTTAATTCCAAAATCAGTGACAGCCTAAAAAAACGATCGGACTGAAGGTCCATCTCATTGCTGAACTGGTCGGCCCTTCTGAAATTCTGTCGGTCGGGACCAACGGTCCGACGGTAAAGTCGAACCCTGCTGTTACACCTTCCATGCTTGATATAGTAATATAAAGCTGAATTTATACTTAAAACACAATTGTTTCTAATAATTTCCAATGCAAAAATCAATTCACACCCAAAACAAAAACAGACATACAACCGGTAACATGAAAATGCAATGGAAAGTTCAGCTTTCCGTAACTCAATTTGCGTTGCCGCAAGTGGTGCTGCAAGTTGATATAAAGGACTGCTCATATTGCACATGTACACATACTTGATGCGTTTGCATCGAGTCTGAATTCAGCTTAGAATGAATGTACGTTGTCAAGGTGAGGCACGGTCAAATTATGAGGAGCATCATTTGTGGCAGATGTGTAATTAATAATAATAATAATAATAATAATGTACAGCTTTTGTATAGCGCTACTAAATTTGTGAACAAATTCTCAGAGTGCTGCTGCCTATTATTACGCTGCCGTCAGGAAATCGTCACAATCAGTTCGCATCAATTTGAGGTGCTACTGGCCAGGTGCACACTCAATCTGCACTTAGATTGTGATATCCCCCATAACAGCTCCCCAATATCGCTCGGGTTGACGAAGCAATTGAGATTAAATGCCTTGCCCAAGGACATAACCCGTTGGCCGTAGCGGGGCTCAAACTCGCGACCTCATGATTCGGAGTCCTGCGCTTTTCCACTAGACCACACGATTCCCCAATTTATTGAACAAGTAGATATTATGATTATACAGGAAAAATATTTTCTGTTATGTGAAATGTATCTAATAAGGGTGAATTGAGGCTATGTATTGAGGCTAGATTGAAGTCATTAAATTTCCTACAAATCAACGCAATAAGTGTGTGGAGAAATCAAGCGTATCACCTCATGTAGCATGAAAGACTTATTTACGTAATCACCGAGTCTGACTACCAACCAAGAAACGTGTGGTGCATTTTCACAGTTCCCACACTCTTACGCATACAGCAGATTTGTTTTATAGGAAATTTAATGATTTCAATAATAGATCTTATTAAAATGTCAACAATTTTGTCAAAGAGCTTCGAGAGAATTAATGAATGGTTCTTCAGTGGGCCATGCTGGTTATATTTGGTCATGTGAGTGCAAGAAAGTCGTATTTGCAATAGCTGACACAAATTTGAATTACATGTCCAGTCTTGGGTCAGTGCCTCTTGAAGAACTATTTCAAGAGCCATTGACATATAAAAAAGAAATTTCCAGAAATTGTTTGCATTTAAGAGACAAAGTGTTAGATTTATAGCATATGGTAGCCATTGCAGATAGGACTTTCTTGCACTCGCATTATGATTTGTATGGATTGCTCAAAACACTGTTACCTATACACAGTTGCTGCCTTTTTACAGTATTATTTTAAAAGCAGCTTATCACATAGTAAGATGAATTGATGATTTACCTGTATAGGCATGAGATTTTCCAGCTTTTCAGCTGTTTCCAGCTTTTTTCGATGTCAACATTTCTGCAGTTTTATTTTCAGCCCAATTCAAGGTATTTTTTTAACAATTTCATGCATACTTTATGAGACTTTCCAGCATATTTCAGGAAGGGGTGCTGTCTCATGCCTGCATATACTTTGATCATCACTTATTGCGCAGGAATTGTGTTGCTTTTCGTCATCCGCAATCGAAGGTAATCGCACT
The DNA here is from genome assembly GCA_000969725.1 of Ophiothrix spiculata. NCBI lineage: Eukaryota > Metazoa > Echinodermata > Ophiuroidea > Amphilepidida > Ophiotrichidae > Ophiothrix > Ophiothrix spiculata. Next base: position 34,834 of record JXSR01S031613.1, read on the forward strand.
CACAAGTGCGCATAGATGCTAACGCATACAACACGCACTGCGTCTGCTGCAGTTGGGCTGTGTTCAGCTATACACACGTTTTCACAATGTGAATAGACCTGCCTATTTGGTGAATATCAAGATTATACAAGCACAAATCAGCAGTCGGTAAAAAGTCATGTCATGCGTTGTAATGTACGCGATACGCTTGCTTGTTGCGCACTGCCTGCGCCGATACTGCGTTCAATTGTTCATGATTTGTAGAAAATTTAATGACTTCAATTATAGTGAAATAGGCCCCGGTTTGGTTTGTTTGTTTGTACTAGGAATTGCCCATTTAGACGTTGCAATCACTGATTTATGATGTGCTATTTGTACATAATATTTATTGTATTTTACACATAAGAGGGATGTTTATGCATGTAGAGTTACTGGACTTTTCTTTTGGCAATCATGATATCAAAAACATCACCAAAACAATGGTAATTATTTCATTGGTTGTATTCAAGTACTTATGTTTTAAAGGGACACTGGACAAGTTCAGCATCATAATCAATTTTACCCTCCAACATTTTGAGATTTTTGCATCATTTGAAGAATTATTAGCGGTAATCATGACAACATGCAAAGTTTCATTGTCAAATTTCCATCCTTTATTTCAAAATATTAAGATATTCTTTTTTAATTTCTAATTATCACTGGCGACAATGATAAATACTGCCCCCTAAAGTTGAAACTTTAAAATAGTGTTTCTCTGATCTAATGCAAATTCGAAATTTCTTTTGATTCGCCTGCAATCTATGATGTGAAAATTTCCAAACAAATCTTTGCCTCGTTCTTGATATATAGCATCAGTACACACGTTTAGAGAATAACCTCATACCAAAGGTCAACATACAAAATAAAGTTCAAATTTTTGACTTAACTGAATGTTTTGTTCAGAATTTTCCCTAATATTTGGAATTAACTTTTATTTCTCACATATGTGTCCCGCCGCGGCAAAAGGGTGCAGTTGTCGGCTCCTACATGTTGCTCATTGTAGCATATCTGATGCATACAAATAGCATACATCAGATATGGTACAAGGAGCAACATGTACGAGCCGACAACTGCACCCTTTTGCCGCGGCGGTCCACATATGTGTATATCATCTATTAATAATATTTTGAAATTTTGTCCAATGCCCTTTAAGTTTTAGATATTTCGTCCAGGAAAGAAATGCTAAATTGGTTTCTTAATATTTTTTGGAATGAGATGCTACAGTGCAAATATGTATGAAAAAATATTCGGGTGAATGTTAATACTTGGAACATGTTATCTACTATAATACACTTTAATTTTGCAGGGACTTTAGTTCCCGAATTCGTAATAAGTGACATTTTCGCTAGTATTAAATTTTGCGAATTTACATTATGGATCATTCCATTTACAAAAATAGGGGTGAGGGTCAATAAATCTTTTTCTGATAAAAACAAAGTGTTTTTTATGTGCAAGAGCTCGCTTGCCATTTCTTACTAAACAAAACATGAATTCTTTTCCCTCGCAAAATTCGCGAAGTTAAATAACTCGTGAAATTAACATGTCATCTATATACTAAGTTGAAGCTTTTGAGGGATGTTTAATAAATTAATGTCCTGATGTAGGAGACCCGAAGGAGATGGGCTGTGCAGTTTTTATTGATATAGTTCAACTCAATTGATGAATATATGGAAAGTTCCCAGTAAGGCGCTGGAGCACAATTAACCTTGGCCACTGCCTTAATTTTCCAAGATGGAGACCGTAGACTTGGTATGTGATTATGCACCTCTGAATAATTTCAAAACATGTAATGAATATTATACAATAATTTTGAGGTGAACAATCAAACCTACAGTTGCCATTTTTGGAAAATTATGGCTGTGGCCAAGTTGCAACCGGCCGCACAAAGTTGTGGTCTAATTGTGCTCCAACGCCTAAATATCTCATTTCGTTCTTATTTTACAGAAATTTAAAACTTAATTGGCCAATCTTTGACTGGTTGAAATGCTACTAGTCATAACCTCTTTTTGGTTGTTGCAACATAAGGCTGTATATACAATCAGACTCAAAAGAGAAACTTTTAATATTTGTGTACCGCCGCGGCAAAAGGGTCCAGTTGTCGGCTCGTACATGTTGCTCCTTGTAGCATATCTAATGTATGGTATTTGTATACATCAGATATGCTACAATGAGCAACATGTAGGAGTCGACAACTGGACCCTTTTGCCGCGGCGGTACACATTTTAAATAACCATTTGTTCCAAGTAAGTACAAACTTCAGGGATGTAACTTTTCTGGAAATTTCCTGAATTCAGGAGATTTGCACAAAATATTTATATTTTCAGGAAATTCAAACAAGTACAAAAAATAGGAAACTGCTCTGTTTGAATGGCATTTTTACGCATTGCAGGAAATTTGATTGTTCATGTGTTACATTACATCTCTGAAACTTGGTCCTGCATTACCTGCTTCCATTCATGTGTGTAATATCAATTTTCTGCATTTAGGCCAAAAAAAATTGTTTGGTTGCCCTCCACAGCTTTTTTCAGAGGGTCGGTATTTTTTTTTTTTTTCCAATACTCCTCTACGGACCGCTAGGTCGATCGGCCGCTTTAAGCCTTCACAACTTCCCCTGTGACATCCAAATCAAAACAATCAAATACCTCTTGTAGTGATTTGGGACATCCTAAACATTTTGAGGCTTGAATATCAAAAAAAGCAAAAATATAACATCTGGGTTTTTTTGTAGTTTTTGGTAAGTTTTGCATATTTTTGAGAGAAAAAAAATTCAATAAAAAATAGTTTTGGTCGGGCTGCAAAATAGGGTCGGTCGGTGGAGGGCAACCTAACAATTTTTTTTTGGGCCTTATGTACATTGTATCAGAATTATGTTGAAGTTATTATTTTGTTTGATTAAGGCTGGTGTAGCTGCAATTTGTTTTTGGAAAATATTTCCAAAAAATGTTACATTTAAAAAAAAAGCAAAGTTATCGGGGATGTTTTAATTGCTGTGTGTACACCAGCCTTGATATGTGGCACCTATCTATCTATCACCAAAGACAAACTCAAAATCACTGGTTAATTTTGCTTGTATAGAGAGAGAGAGACCAGTTATTCTGACCTGCACCACTACTACAATTCATATAAAGGTCTTCTTGCACAAAACTGGACTAAAGTTAGTCCAAGACTATTAAAGTGAAATTTGATTACTTAAAAATATCACATTTTTTGGAACCTGTGATAATTTATGTCCTTGCTTAAAGATATAAATTAAAAATTCTATTATCATTTGTCTGTTTTGGAACATTAGTATATTTTTTCAAAAGAACAAAATATTGGTTTAGTCTGGGACTAACTAAGTTAGTCCACCGATTTAACATTTTTTTCCTTAAAATAATTTTATTTTGATCTTAAACAGACAAATGAATCATATGTGACCTGCTCCCATTAAACCCGGACAAAGTCGCTAGAACACTTGTGGAGTTACAGCCCAATACACTTGTCCAAAATCAATAGAAATTAAAACAAAGGAATTTTCTTAGGAAATATTGACTTTTTATGGGCAAAACATTGAGCAATGTCAACAAATGATATATCATTTTAAAGCTTGCAATGTCAGCATTTTCAATAAGGACAAAATCTTTAACCAAAAACATGAATAACGACTCATCTATCGTGAATTAGGCCTAAAAAAAGTTGTTGACTTGCCTTTTGCGACATATCCAAAATATGCAATTTCGCCATTAGGGGCAAGTCAACAATTTGTTTTAAATTTTAGGCCTTAGCTGACTAAATGATTAAACTTCCAAATTTAACAACTCAACACACACAGATTCATATGACTGCTTTGCTTGTTTGATTCTAGTAACATATTTTGGCAGAAACTTTTTTTTGTAAGGATTAATTTGCAAAAATAAAAACTTCGCGAAAATGTCTACTGTTATAGTATTAATAATTCATGGCAGATTAACCAAAAATGGGTAGATCCGACCAGTGGTGGTGCAGGTCATAAATGAGTTTTGTAAAAACTATTTTTATATTGTAATAAATTATGCTATATAAAGTGTATATGTATTAAAAATATTTTATGTAGAATGGAAATTGGTGATAGAATTAAATTGTTGTAGTAATTGGATCAACTGCTTGTGCTTTTATTTGATGATATGTACAGTTCATGCCTAAAGACGTAATGTCGCATCATATTTCTCGCTAGCTCAGTTGGTTAGTTCTCATGAGATATTGATCGTTTCGCGATTGAGTCCAGCTGGAGCCGAGTGTGAAAACTGTATATTCTATGAGGGTGTTAATTGCTCAAGCTAGGGTTGCGCCAATTAATGTAGGCCGCAGTAAGCCCTTTGGCCCCAGGGAGTCCAGGTAGTGATTTAACCCAATTATTAGAACAAATTGTATATACTCTGTAAAGTGCTGAGGCCGCATGGAGGCGTAGTGCACTATAAATCACCTGCATTTATTTATTTTTTATTTATCAGGACTTGTGTCAAAAATAGATCCATTGAACATCATGGATCAGTTTGAAAACCTTTCAAAAATGAAACTGACCTTCATCAGGTAACAAGAAAAGCTTTCAAAAAATAAAACCTACCTTCATCAGGTAAAAAGAAAAGCTTTCAAAAATGAAACTTACCTTCATCAGGTAACCAAGCTTTCAAAAAATAAAACATACCTTCATCAGGTAACCAAGCTTTCAAAAAATGAAACCTACCTTCATCAGGTAACATGAAAGCTTTCATATAATGAAACCTACCTTCATCAGGTAACATGAAAAGCTTTCAAAAAAATTAAACCTTCCTTCATTAGGTAACATGAAAAGCTTTCAAAAAATTAAACCTGCCTTCATCAGGTAACAAGAAAAGCTTTCCAAAAATGAAACCTTCCTTCATCAGGTAACCAAGCTTTCAAAAAATAAAACCTACCTTCATCAGATAACCAAGCTTTCAAAAAATGAAACCTACCTTCATCAGGTAACATGAAAAGCTTTCAAATAATTAAACCTACCTTCATCAGGTAACAAGAAAAGCTTTCAAAAAATACAACCTACCTTCATCAAGTAACAAGAAAAGCTTTTACAAAATAGAACGGTGAAAAAGTAACTTCTTGATGTCACACGAAAAATGCACCAGTTCAAAAGGCATGGCAATATACATTTCTTTTGTCTTAACGTCCGTAATACTCATCCAAAATACCTCATTAAGGTATCAAATCGCAGTCCCGTTTTCTAATTAACCCTTTGAACCCTGGCCATTCTAGGTGTATTTGTACCGCTGACCCGGGCCAACCCGAAAGTTAAAAAACAAAATATAACCCTTAAACTTACTTTGATTTCCCTTGCTTTACTTTTTCATTTTACAATAATTTTACATCTGAATTGTTCAAATAAAAAAACATTCAGAAAAGAATACTATTTATGTCGACCAACATATTCAACATTAACGTTGTAGTCTATGGGCGAAGCCACATTTGTTGAAAATTGTGATCGAATTTACGAAAATATGAGAAAATTTTTCACCTCTTCCGAGTAAATGAGAGGAAAATGACCCATCAACCATGGGTTCAAAGCTTAATTGAGGTCTTCAAATATAAATAAGACTATTGAAAATTGTAAATACCATGCATGTTGACAGACACATCAAATTTCTGACACGTGACCTAGAAGCCGGTAAACCGGCTCATCGGGTATACGGTACATGTATACGTGAGCCGGTATACCAGCTCGTCGGGTTCAAAGGGTTAAATCACTGGTGACATTTTGAAAACATTCTACCATGAAACATTTTTTATTATAACAAACTCTACTTGAGTGTCCTCCAACGAATCTAGAAACAAATGCTGGCCTGGCCAGCGATAAGAAACTGACAGCCATCACTAGTTACAGGCAAAATCTGGTCATTGTGAGTTGGTTTATTTGAATTCTGCCACAGTTAACACAATTCTTAATGATGATCACTAGGATATAACATGGGCTGTGTATAGCCAATAAATACCCTAGTCTTTTCATAAGCAGTTTTGTATATATATTTATATTTATAATATATATATTATATAACATTAGTTATCCCTTATACAGGCATAATAATGGCTATTACTTAGTAGTATAATAAGGGAATGTTTCTTAGGGTTTATATACATATTGAGCAAACACCAAAGCTATAGTAAACTAGAAAATAAAAAAAAAGAAGATTGTTCCATACACAAGGAAAATTTGGTCAATAGTGTTTGAAATTGGAATCGTCCTTCTAACCTTCTACAATGACAGAAGATGTATAAGCAAACAACTGAAAGCTACATGGCAAAAATTAAAATAGATATAATAGAAAAGTTGAATACACAATTACGGCTTTGGCAGCGTAGCAAATATCATTTGTCCAATTCAAGATAGACATTCTGTGACAACCAATCCATCTACAATTCTGATATACATAACGCACATTAATCCATCTTCTATAATGTGTAGCCTGTTTACTACGGGCTGTGAATTGTGACAAATTAGTATTGCCTTTGATTTATGATGAATGTATCAAGCATTTTATCACAATACTTACTGAAAGAGACCTGTTGGGGTGTGGCAAGATAATGTGCACTGCATCAAAATTTATCCTTAAGGGGCGGCTTCAAAACTCAACCGGCGGTTGTCTGCCGGTTCTGGGCGGTTCAACAGGAATAAACAATGGCCAACCACCCAGAACCGGCAGACAACCGCCGGTTGAGTTTTGAAGCAGTCCCTTAAGTAGCGCTTGTAGTCAGAGAACTTTAGACCAGTTACAAATTTTGGCCAAAGAAATGATGCATATACATTAGAAAACTACTGCAATATTAAATTTATGAGTAGAATTCTGACAAAAAACTTGCAAACTCTATCCCATATTATTAAGCCATCTCAAATAACTAAGATCAGAATGCATTGTGGGTAAAAACATGATTCATATGCAGTATTTCAATGGAAGTGAACTTTGCACTATTACAAAAATTCACTTTGTTTTTGAATGCAATGAATACTCTTAAATATTAAAATAACCATCATCAAAGACTTACTTAAACTGCCTAAAAACTTTCAGTGGTGTTTCTTGCAAAAGATATCACTAAAAAATCCCCCGTCAAAAACATAATTTTTATCTGCATTCTGATCTGAATTATCGAGATGGCTTATTTATACTTGCAGCTTGTGATAGTGCATATGTGACCATCATTTACGAACCTCCAGTGAAGACGACATTTCTCATTTTGTTCTATGGTGTAAAATTCATTCAAAAATCGTATTCTGACATTATTGTGATTTTTCCAGATTTGAAAGGTCCATGCCTTTTTAAAACTCCTTACAAAATATTGGTATTCACTTCAACTTCAAAATATTTCAAAACTAACATTTTTCTATCAAATAGAAAATGTGTATAAAATGAAAATTTGAGTAACTTTTTTCTATAGTAAGTATTCTGATGAATGCTTCGAAGAATCTTAATCCAATTTCTGGATGTCCTATTAATTTGAAACAAGTATGATATGAAACTGAAGATATTGTTCCTTAATCTGTAAAAAATGGCAAGTGGTCACCTTAACTGGATGTTTGTGGTGGATGGTCACATATACCTTGGCCTTGACAGCAGAAATCATTTGATCTAAGGCAGAGATTATGATCTTTAAGCAGGATATCAGTTCAGCAGAACTCACAATTCAGATACGATCCAAATTTGGATACCCACGTATCAAAAATCTGATACCCGTATCAAATTTAGGATAAGTAGGGTATCTAAATTCTGATACACCTGTCAGTGGCGCAGGTAAGAAATATCGCAAGCTGGCAGTTCGTGTAGAAAATCTTTCTTGCATTTACAATAAATGTATCTGTGAAAATGAAATTTCCATCTAGGCAAATTTCATTAACAGCTAATAGAAACATGTCCTGATCACAGAAAGTAACCTAATTTGGCAAAAACTTTGATACAATTAGATGACAAAATGTTTTTGACTTTTGTACATATCGCTATGTTGCACGGGGAAGCTGGACATATTCATTGCCCTGTTCATTGCCATGATTGTCGTGCACATGAAATGATGAAGCAGCTGAAGCCTCGCTCTGGCTGTACTAATTTAGGGATCATCTAGAACTCTTTACGAGTGGTGAATAGGGAATTTCCCATCACGAATTGTGTACATTGTACGTATTTCAACCTGTTTCAGCTGTTTTAACTTTTAATATCCAAATTCAGATACATATCCGAATTATTAGTTCCGCCGAACTGATATCCATTTTTAAAATGCACAGAAATGTTATAGAAAATAATTTTCAACCCAGTAAAACAAGTGGCACAAGTTGTGGTCATGCATAAAAGACAAATTTTTGATCAATTCTGCAACAGATCTACCCCGGTGTTAATCATGATATAAACCAAATACTGACTGCCTATACTCGTGCAATAGTTAAAATATATCATCCACTCAAATTTTGACTGTACCAGTTCAAACGACTGCCTCGTGAAATGGTTAAGCTCAAATTGACCCTCATGATAAATTTTGTACAGATTCACTCTCAGGTATTCAATACTTCTATTGAAGGCCACAGCCTTTGTCTTGCATAAGGCAGTAAAAGTCATTGTAGCAGAGACTAATTGCACCTTTCATGCATGATTCCCGGGGGGTACTAAAGTTTGGTTTTGGTAGGGGTGTGCCGCTGGGAAAATTGAAGTATACCACCCATGCATATACCAATTTTCAAGAAAAAGGGACCCATCCATACACCAAATTCCCCAAATTTAGAGTCATCATGTCAACCTGGACAAATCACTTAATCACACTTGCTTCATGAACCCAAATGCATTGGGGAGCTGTTTAGGGAAGAATATCACAACCTATGTGCTCATAGGGCTGCGACTTCGGTCATTTATTGCAAGTGGCCTAGTGCATGGCGAAATGGTTTTAATGACTTTGTAACCTTTAGAAACGGCACAATATGCAAGAATTATTATAATCATTACAAATGTGTTGGCGACAAACTTTCCATCAGTCTCTGCTACGGATTAACTCTTACCATCTCAAGGAGGACAAACAATAATATGAGTGCAAAAAAGTCGTCAGTGCATTAGACAATTTCAAAATCCATTCAGAAATCTTCGGAATGTTGATCAAGTGGCTGTTTTATCAAAAAATCACGTATGAGCTCATTAGCATGTACTTTTTTGTAAACAAAATTTTCTGAAAATTCTCTCGTATTTGCAGAGCAATAAAAGTGAAAAATTATTATTTTCAGCCCCATACATAGTTAGAGGCTCTAATTCTGAACAACTTTTGAAGTGACTTGTTAGTGCTAACCTTAGTTTCAAGTTTAAATTTGTACGCGACCAGTTAAGGAGAACGCAAACTTTACATTCTGGTTATTGTGTTAGAGAGTCACTTTTTCTGTCGTCAATTGGCGGAAAGTGTAAAATCAGCTTCGGAAATTCTCTGAAAGTGGTGGTTTGAAAAGGCCTATAGCTGCCAGTTGTCATCAATTTGCTTTATTCTCTATAGAATCCAGTCTTGAGTCAGTGACTCTTGAAATAGTTCTTTAGGTGACATCGTTACTAAATTTCAAGAACCACTAAAATATAAAAGAAATATTTTGAGGTTTCTTGCATTTTAGAGACAAAAGTGTAACATAACTATAACATACAGCAGCTATTGTAAAAACAACTTTCTTACACTCATATATGACAATTAATGCGCCTTTCACCTGAAAGAGAGAGAGAAAGTAAAAGAAAAGTAGCATCAACGGCCAATATTCTAAATTACAGCTCAGGGTAGGGTGTAAGGTACTTAGACAATATGATAATCTTAAACATCATAAACAAGCAATGAAATAGAAACGTTTGACTCCATTTTTTAACCTAGAAAAAAATAAAACAATATTATGCATTTGATAATCTGTACACAAACATATTATTCATCATCGGAATCTTTGGACTTGTTAAAGAGTTTTTACAATATACGTATATGGTGTTAAACGGTAGTAATTTGGTTCTAACGCCAACATACAAACCTACAAATACTCAATTAGCAATATTAGTCGACTGTTTAGAAAATAAGTTGGTGAGAAAAAAATCAAATTGGTTTGGACAAAATGAGCTTCTCAATCGGAGTTTTCAACATGGAGGCTAACAGGAGGGGAAGACCCAATGTCTGTGCAGAGACCAATATTGAAATCAAAAACTGTAGAGAGGCTCCACACATCCATTAAGAATGAGAAAAAGTCATGCTTAAAGCAACCATTTTGTATAGCAACTCGAGACACAACTAACTTCTTTCATATAAGTCAAAAAACACATACCGGTAGCCATCTTGAATTACTGAAGACACTATGGCAAGCCATTTCAACATCTTTGCATCTATTGAATACAGCGGAACTTGTTAGTACAAGATTCTGAGGATCTTATAATTGAGCTTGTATTATCAGGAGCTTGCATTATCCAACCTATTTAACGTACAAAAGTGGTTCTTCGACCAAAAAATCACCTTGTATTAAGGCCAAAGAAAAAAATAGTCTGTCTCAGTTTCCCGTGCGCATAGCTTTTAAAAATCCAAATTAAGCGCATTTCTTTTTTTTTTAAAGTTTTTGAGAGATTTTCAGTTTTTTTCATCTTTTTTTCCTACTACTGGGAAAAAAAGTTAAATAAACAGCCGCGAAAAAAAATAGTGGCCGAAAAATGCAATAAAAAAAACAAAAATTAGGGGGTATTTCCCTATCCGCGTAGCCCTTTTTTACTAAAAAAAACCCCGCATAACGCTTAGGGTTTTGACCTTAAGTAAGCTGAGACAGAGTTCTTTTTTTTTTTGGCTTAACAGGGATTTTGTATTATCAGAGCTTGTATTAACGAGGTTCCACTGTACTTTACTCTCTAAGACCCCAAAATCTTGCTCATTCAATCTTTGTATTTCACATGTATTGGCAACCTCCATGTTGGTATTTCACATAATTTATCATAGTTCCCCTCTTGAAAGTCTCAAATTGGATCCAACTTAATAGTAAATATACACTATATTGATCAAACAGCCAATTAATTCAAAACACAAAGCAAATATTATTATGCTTAATCTTTACACATTTACCTAGTCATAAAACTAGAACTTTTTGTCACCATGGTAACCAACCAACCAACTCCAAATGAGTTGATTCTTTCTCTATAGTAAACTTCATAATTACATTAAGATACGTTCTTGTACAAGTTATATCTATTGTTTTGTTGAACATAACTACATGTACTTATCTCCTATTATTGGCTGCACACATCAAATGGTTTTCTAACATTCCCTCACATAATTTCTGTTGTATTCAAACACTCGCTTATTGCAGAGAAACAAACATCTGTTGTTATTTTCCATTTAATGAAAATGCCACCATTATGACCATGGGAAGAGTGCATCCCATCATGCATTCCTTCCTATGGAATTGTTAGTACAGGAAATAATGTGATTATTTGTGATGGCTCACCCCAAAAGGGGGGGACTTTGCAGATTATATCAATTTTGATATTATCATTTCATCTGTTACAGCATTTTCATCAGTTTCTGGAAAAGTGTTCTGTCGCAAAGTCCCCCTTTTCGGGGTGAGTCATCACATTTACATGCCCGATGTATCTGTCTGATTTTGGAACATGTAACGGCACATGCATCCAAAAAAAACATGTTTGTACTACGTTCCCCTCCTATAATATTCATGCTTGCCACAGACATACATAGTACATAGACAAACCCAAACTAGTTGGCATTGATAACATGCAATATGAGGGGATATCAAAAGTTTTACAGATCACCCGGAAGGGAAGAAGCTATATCAATGAAATTTTGTCAGGATGGTCACTCGTCCTTATGTACATTATGGTGCAAAACTGGTCTCAACGGCATTAATCCTTTTTTTACAAGTGTTGATAAGTGTCGGCAACCTGTCTGCAAACCAGATAAACTGCATGGAGAAATCCAAGATATGTGACACGATTAAATCCTTGCATTTGAAGGGTAACAGCCCAGTATATTCTATAATGGCATGCCCAAAGTTTAAATGTTTGATGCCATAATATATGTTAGGATCTCCTCTCTCCATTGATATCAAAATTATGGAAATAGGTCAACAAATGACATCATAATGATATAATAAAGCATGGCCAACTGTAAAACGTTGATTTTTAACAAAATACAATGTGGAATGTTTGGCTACAATTTTGGTCTGTGGACAATCACCGTTAAGTGGGAAATATATGTAACTTTCCACAGTGGCTATGCAAAGATGACTTAAGGGTCACATAATAAAATTATGTTCCTAGCTGTATTTCTTCTTTATGATCTTTTAAAACTTTCTGATACCCCTTCATATCTCAGTATATCAAATTAGATTTCTGATGTAATCACCAGATATTTGTTTCAACGCTATCCTCAACGTAAGCAAACATTCACGATTAACATGCATACAAATCGCTAAATATTGTCAACAATCTGGTATAAATAAATAAATCATCAATACATACAGCTCCCTAATACAGCAGATTTG
>JXSR01S031613.1:47409-71272 GCA_000969725.1 Ophiothrix spiculata
CCTGTTGAAATTGATCAAGGCGATCAAATTTTACAACAGAAAATCTGCTGGAAATTCTTATCATTTTCTGTATTTTTTGCTGCCTATTTTCATCAGTTTCTCAAAAAGTGTTTTGTCGCAAAGTCCCCCATTTTGGGGTGAGTCATCACATTTACATGCCCGATGTATCTGTCTGATTTTGGAACACGTAACGGCACATATGCATCCCGAAAAACACGTTTGTACTACGTTCCCCTCCTATAATATTCATACTTGCCACAGACATACATAGTACACAGACAACCCCAAACTAGTTGGCATTGATAACATGCAATATGAGGGGATATCAAAAAGTTTGACAGATCACCAAGAAGGAAAGCAGCTATATCAATGAAATTTTGTCAGGATGGTCACTCTTCCTTATGTACATTATGGTGCAAAACTAGTCTCAATGACATTTATCCATTTTTACAGGTGTTGATAAGTGTCGGCAACCTGTCCGCTACCCAGATAAACTGCATGAAGATATCCAAGATATGTGACACGATTAAATCCCTATATCAAGGGTTACAGCCCAGTATATTCTATAATGGCATGCCGAAAGTTTAATGTTTGATGCCATAATATATGTTAGGATCTCCTCTTTCCATTAATATCAAAATTATGGAAATAGGTCAACAAATGACATCATAATGATATAATAAAGCATGGCCAACTGTAAAACATTGATTTTTAACAAAATACAATGTGGAAAGTTTGGCTACAATTTTGGTCTGTGGACAAACAGTGTTAAGTGGGAAAAATATGTAACTTTCCACAGTGGCTATGCAAAGATGACTTAAGGGTCACATAATAAAACTATGTTCCTGGCTGTATTTCTTTTTTATGATCTTTTAAAACTTTCTGATACCCCCCTTCATATCTCAGTATATCAAATGAGATTTCTGATGTAATCACCAGATATTTGTTTCAACGCTATCCTCAACCTAAGCAAACATTCATGATTAACATGCATACAAATCGCTAAATATTTTCCAACAATCTGGTATAAATAAATAAATCATCAATACATACAGCTCCCTAATACAGCAGATTTGTATAGTATTTAGCCAACATCTGGACCCTATTTCATAAAAGTTAGAATCAACCTAAGTCATGGAAATTAAGACGAATTACTCATCTTAACTCTGGAGAGAGTTTTAAATTTTGAGTTTATCTTAATGTTATTATTACTATTATCTTTTACTTCATAAGGAAATTTGAAATAAAAACTTTTTCTGAATATTTTTCATATAAAAAAGATAGGTTGAATCCTTAATTTTAGTTTTAGATTGATTTTAACTTATGAAATAGGACCCTGGTAACCTAAATTCATAAATATTGCCAATTACATTTTCAGTGAATTAAGGTTAATATAATTTGGAACATTTTGTGAAAGGTGCCAAATTCAGCAGTCTTGACAAAAATAGAAAAAAGCTGCAAAATGCTCTCTACTCACAGTATTATACAATAGGGCATTTAGGACTTATTAACAAGATATGAATTCAATATATGATTCTATCAAAATGTAGCATTACTAAAAAGGCAACGACGACCCATTATACAGAAATAACTGCTCCATAATTTGAGCTAAGTTGGCGACAAATGCATTGCAGTGTTTTATTGCATGAAACACATAAAAATTGGTCATAATATTAATACCCGTTTTGTTACAGCGTGCCATTTGCATTGTAACACATAAAATTACCAATATTGTGATGAATGCATAATAGACACAAATTTACAAAAAAAAATCTAGGGGTTACTTACAATTTGATACGTCACAATTTGTCTAAATTATCGCACGCATACATATATCATGTGCGACTACTGAAAACTTGAGACATCCATGGGCACAGCACTTGACTGGCGACACAAACAAGAACCTAGCAAGGTACACATGATATCATTACGAGTAGCACAAGGTTTGGTTTTCAGTGATCAGACATCACATATGCTTGAAAATGATTTAAAAGGCAAGCGACGTTTTCGCAAAAATGATCCTGCATTTATGAACACAGCAATGACAGCAGTTGTCTTGATTTTAGCAAACAAAGTGGCTCTATAGAAATGTAATGATTGTACCATGACAAAAGCAACCATTGAGGTACATTATAGTTACTACAGAGTTACCTCCGTAGTTACTAAGGAGTTACCTCAAAGTCACTTAGAAGAGTGACTTTGCAGTTTGCATTTGATATTGGGAGAAAATAGAAATCATTCCTTTTCAAGTAAGTTTTCCAATTTTTTAAACACTCTTATCTCAAAACATATTTCTGGCTTGGAACCTAATAATAATGTCCAAAGAAATTTCATCAGGTTTTTTCAAGAAATTTGTATCTGCGATAGCTGCCATTTTTGATAAATTTGCATTGCACGCTGTATACTATAACCAGTCTCGGGTCTGTAGACCACTTCAAGACCATTGACATATGGGAGAGAAATGTTGAGGAATTTCTGGCATTTTAGTTATAAGGTGTTAGATAAATAGCATATGGCAGCCATTGCAGATCAACTTTCATGCACTCACATGACGATTTGTCTTGTTCGGGACAGTAGAAGTCATTGGATTTGTAGCAGAAACTGATTACTGTAAAACAAGAAATATTTGCTAGCAATTTAATTTCGCTAATACCCCAAAATCGCAAAATTAATTTGCCGCTAATATTAATAATGTACAATGATTTCAATGGCATGCTGATGCAATTAGTGAAATTAAACTGCCGCCAAAACCCCCGGATTCTGAAATTCGCAAAATTTTCTTTCCGCAAATATTTCTTGTTTTACAGTATATGGTTTTGTTGTATGCATTATTAACATTATCATGTGCCAAATTTGAAAATGTACTGAAACGTTTTAATTTTTCTACGCAGTTGAGTTCAAGAATAATATGGTTATATATACAGACAAAATCTGAAATCAGTCTGCAACAGACAAAATCTCATACTGTACCATATCTATTCATGACTTGAGATCACATTAAAGGAGCATGGTCCAATTTTTCAAAATTTGGATTTTGGTTTTGTATGAAAGATCACCACTGGCACTAAGATCTAAATTTCAAATTTCAATTAACTCGACCCAACCATTTTGATTTTATGAGTCACCATGCATTTCATAGCTTCCTATACTTTGCTGTATAAATTATTTATGGTTACCATACTTAGACACATTATTACCCATATCTCCAAAAGTAAACATGCTTCAGCCCTAAAAGTTTGGAAAAAAAAGTTAAAGCAATCGGACAATAATCCGCTTGGAAGAAATGGAAACTCACCAAACATGGCCTATCTATGAAGACATCATCCTGAATTTAAACTGCATGGTTGAATTCTATGTACATTTGAGCTAGCCGACATACATTTTCTTGCTAGTTCTTTTTTGTATCTGAGACCAGTCTTGTAGTGTGCCCATGGATGGCTAGCTGAGTGGAGTTATTAGTGTACCTTTATCAACAGTACAGGTTTTCCATGCACTCATAAGTTCAAACCCAAGATGATGTGATCGTACCATTATAGGCCATGCTTTTGGTTACCAGTTAAAGATATTTATATGCTTTCTTGGATCAATTTTGTTGCCTGACGACGTCCAATTACATCATAATATTTCTATGCCTGTTAAGAAATCCTAAATGCCCAAAACATTCGCACATACGAAAAAATGACATGAAATACCACTTCTAGAACAAAGAAGGCTCCCAAATACATTCATTAGTCACATTGCATCAAAAGTAATACATTTTTCTTAAATATCTAATTCAAAGTTTTGACTGCAGCTGTTCTCTTGCCTAGCTGTGTTAGTATTAAGCCTGAGACAGAGACATACAAGTACGTGTAAGAGATGAGTTGATTGTCTATGAATATTCATAATTTATATATATATTTATAATCAAATATTCAAGATAGATTGATTGGTTCCTGTGCTATATCACAAAGCACAATACTATCAAATTTATGTGGTTTTTTTCGTTAGTTCTGCACCATATAATATGGAAATAGTTTCTGTCAATTTTGTCTCCAATATTTGCATGGTTAACTAGCAGAACTAACCACATAGCTGATCTACAAAGAGCGTTAATTCATCATAATTAAACTGTACACTTTTTAGTAATGTTATCTATATACAATGGAGTTGATGAATCGGTTTTGTGCATCTCCTTCACATATAATTACATACTTGATCACTCCTAAAGGGAGTAGTTTTGTTTTTTTGCACCAATATTTTAAATCAACTGTAACAAATATGAGCCATTCACAAAATAGTCCCGGAAATGAAAAGCTGCGATAAGTATGAATATAGAGCATTGCTATCATTTCTGTAGTTAAATTGCAAGCATTTTTTAAATAATTACAATGTACTTTTGCCAACCAAATATAGGCTTTACAGACTATTGCACTTAAAACCATTACAGCATATAACTTTAATTATATTTTATACATATATATAACCATTTTTTTTTTAAATAAGTCCACCATTTTTTTTCCAATGCTATAGAACTATTTTTCTGAGGTGGATGAATATAAATACCATGCATGAACATAAGCACAATGGTTGATGGATGCAAACAATACAACCATCTCACCAGACAATGTTTGGAAAAATCAATGCACAAAGTAGTCCTAAACATTGAATCTGTACACAAAAATCCACAATTCTAGCAAGTAAATATTTGGAATGTATAGATACCCTTTCTACTGCTTTAGGAGCCAATGCCATTAGATACACCCTTTTATTGACGGCGGGATATGTAGACGACACGGCTCCTCCTTTTCAAAAGGGACTTTTCATTGAAATGAAACGATGTAATGTCTAGACACAAACCATGTGCAAGCAAGCCTTAAAGCATTCTGATAGACAAAGCCGTACCATTCAATTTGAACAAAGAAATAAATCATATTTTCATAGTTGCATGTTTCCCCATCACATTCTCTCTCTCTGCAAAGCTTAGCCAATTTCCTCCATCCGTCATGAAAAACACGCTGGTTCAGTCACATGATCAGTCGCATGATCTCCATTCATCGAATCAAACTGATGGAATCATATCAATATCACATAAAGTTATTACTATTATCCAATTATATAATGTACAGCTCCAGCTACATGAATTCATCATAGCGTTCCTCAACTCTGTGTAGATTCGATGGCCAGTCATTTGAACAAAGAAATAAATCATATTTTCATAGTTGCATGTTTCCCCATCACATTCTCTCTCCGCACAGCTTAGCCAATTTCCTCCTTCCGTCATAAAACACGCTGGTTCAGTCACATGATCAGTCACACAATCTCCATTCATCGAATCAAACTGATGGAATCATATCAATATCACATAAAGTTATTACTATTATCCAATTATATAATGTACAGCTCCAGCTACATGAATTCATCATAGCGTTCCTCAACTCTGTGTAGATTCGATGGCCAGTCATGTTTCTAACACAAGTCAATCCCTTGCAAGCTGATGCAGACGGGCCCCACGGGTGGATGGATAAAGCAACTTGTACCAGACCACAGTCTGTATAGTCAATATCATCACCCAAATTAGGAAGGATATAATCCAGTTGGCATGATGTGCTTCAAGACGGACAATACCATTCAGCAGTCCGCCTATATGCAAAGAACAGTCAGTCCTCGGCTCAGCGGTAAGGCCACCGAGTCTCGTGCCCGCATGGCTCAGAATTGATACCACTTTTTGTCTTTATATTTTGCCATGAGTTGGTTAGCAGCTTGGCTAAAGTTCTCTGCGTTGGCCATCATTTGGGCAGTTCTCTCTTCCAGCTCGCTCAGCTTCTCACCTCTTTCGTGAAGGGCCTGAAAAAAAAGAACAGATATTATCAGCTTAATCAAAAGGATATATAACTCTAACCCCCTACGACACTTCTCCACAGAACTCGGCAAGTTCAAATTGGCAGATTTCCACCTAGATTCAAACCTGGTACCCCTCATACCCCAATCCAAGACTTTTTCACTATGTCAACCCACTGAGCACACGTACGCGGTCATGGCATGGATTTTGTGGCCATAACTAACTCAGGTCTATGACGTATTTGGACTTGTGACTTTTTGTTGTTTAATACGGTTAGGGGATACTTTTTCTTGAAGTGCCTCTGTGCAGATACTAACAAATGAATCCAATGATATCTTAACAGATAACGTTAGTAGCCATCGGGATATATTCATAGCCAGTGCAAATGATTGCTTTTAACACCTTTATGTGCCAAATGGTGCAAATTGCACCAATTGTATGATTTCATTAATAGCTGCCTTATGCAACATTTTGAAATGTCAAGTTTAAATGCATAACCAATCTCAAAAACATTCATATTTTTCACAACTTTTATTGCTTCTCACAAATAAACTTATCAATTCTGCAATTAGATCATGTAGAAAAATAGTAAATCATCAGAACAATGTGTCATTCAGGGAAACAATCAAATTTAACAAAAAAGCAGCTATTAATGAAAACACTAAATTTTTGCCTTCGGCGCTCGAAGAGTTAAAAAGCACTCATCAATCAAAAATAAGATGAATAGTGAAAACTGAAGTCAAGAGCAAGCAAACACACCAATAGAATGATCTTCTTTATATTCAAATGCCTAAGATCATCTGTTATTTTTGTCGAATAATCTACATTCATTATTCGTAGTTTGCAGCTGGCAATTAATCTCTTTACACATCTGCTGCAGGCAGCTGTGTGCTGTTTCACTTAGGCTGTGATCACATAGAAGTATATGGTATTCGCTATACGCTCCTGGGGGAGGCACTCATATTTGAAATTGACAGGTTCATCCTCATCACTTTATAAACACAGGAGTGCCTCCCAAGGAGCGTATAGCGAATATCGTATACCGCATACCGATGTGTATACTTCTATGTGATCGCAGCCTTAAGATCTTTCTTTCTTTCTGGCAACACCTTAATCAGCTATAATTCCAAAATGCTTTGAGCTATTGCCATCAAACTTGGGAACAGAAAAAACAAAAACTGTGAGCAGAGGGAAATTATGTCACATGACCTTAGAGGTCAATAGGTCAGACAGGGGTCAAAAGTATGATTTTGCTTTAAAAAGTTTCAACTCAAACAGAAAACAAGCAATTCCGACGTGGTTTGGGCATATGAATTGTCTTTAGTCAGCGCACAGAGTTTGTACCTTATAAAAACTTTCAGAGGTCATTAAGGGTCACTTCCGGGTCAAATTTGATTTAAAAAAAAATCATTAAAAATCAATATCTGCCAAGTGCAAGGTGGTATTATTGTACAGATAGATCAGCAAAAATATACCAGGCGGCATAGGACACGATAAATAGCATCCACTTGATTTAGGGACAAGAGATTTCTAAAACGCAAATTTAGGGGACGATTTACGTGTATTTCTATAGGGTCACGTGACTCACGTATTGAAGAAAATATTTACTAAGATCATATTTTACCTTTCCTCAAAAAATTACAAAAGTGATCTTATAGTAATCAACATAATTATGGTATTCTAAATCCGCTGGGGGCTGGAGTTCAGGCGTGAACCCCACTTTTTATAGATGATATCATATTTTTTTACCGATTACGAAAATAATCTTAGTGATCATCCCAGCAGTTGTATTTTTCCACTAATCCCAACTGCTTCACGCCAGAGGCTGTATAGGACATGACGCAACCGGGGGATCGGCTACTATACCTTCCGGCAACCAGTAACAGTTGCCACGGCCACCCTCCTCTTAAATATACTGAACAAGTGACCAAAGGTCAAATTTTCAAAATGCTCCGATTGGCTTGAAATTTGCTATGGGTGTACTTTAGGACATCCTGAGCAACATAAACACATTTTAAAAATTATCCGAGGTCATTGAGGGGGTCTTTAAGAGAGTCAAAAAAATGTCAAAGGTCAAATTCTCAAAATGCTCCGATTGGCTTGAAATTTGATATGGATGTACTTTAGGACATCCTGAGTAACATAAACACATTTTAAAAATTATCATTAAGGAAGTCTTAAGGGGGTCAAAAGGGGTTAAAGGTAAAATTCTCAAAATGCTCTAATTGGCCTGAAAATCGATATGGATCTACTTTAGGATATCCTAAGCATATCTTTAAAATTCATTTGATGTCAGATCACATCAGCTGTGTTCAGATCTCTTCAAGAGCTCTAGTTTAATCTACTATTCTTAGATCATGATGATTTTAACACAAAATGATGCTTTGAATAGAGAAATGTTACTCAAGTAGCTATGCAATTTCTTAAGTAGCTATATACAAACTCAATAATACTCTTTTTAATTGAAAACCTGCATGATTGAGAAGTCAACTTACAATGCGAGCTTTGGCTACTTCGCCCATGGCTCCACCAGCACCAGCCTTGACGCCTTCAAGTCCACCCGTGCCTGGGATGTGTTTGGCTAGACTGCGTGAAGGCTTGCCACTTGCTTCTCCAACTGAAACACAACAAATACAGCATTTTAAAACATTTATCAATATGTGCTCTGAGTGTGAGCAAAATTTGTAAACTTGTAATGCAAGGTTAATGGGAGCCTTGAACCCATCTTTTTCAAGCATTCAGTTGCATTCACCTTTGGTCTTGAATAATCTGATGCAGATAAATCACCTTTTACTACTGTTACTGTGATTCCCTTTGAACAAATAAATTACGTCAAAAATGACTTTCCAACCGTAAGATCTGACGTTGAGTTGCTCATTGCTCAGTGTTAACCCGCCTTTGTTATATTGGGTTTTTTTAAAACAAAAGAAATCAATCTAATTAAAAAAATGTTTTCATTGCCATAAATCATTAGAAATGTGCTCTTACATAATTCTTCTCTGTCTAATGCCCCACCGCCTCCTCCAAACAGACCCTTGAAGAACCCTCTGCTGGGGGCATCTGGTGTCTCCACAGGTAGGAACAGATCACCTAACATGTCATGAAGGCTTTCACTATATGAGGAACAACACAAGAATTATTGCATTACGACTGTGCACAGAGTCTAGTCACATGTATAATCATGTGATCAATTCTATAATCGCATAAGCCTACGATGAAGCAAACAGTAAAGAGAAGTAAAAATGATGTACCAGGTCTGGAATTACATTTCCCTACCTCATCTGTATCTGTATGATTTGAAGGAAAATGTATATTTTACAAAAAAGCAGTGATAGTGATAAATTATTGTACAAATCAAATACAGAGAAATACAAAATCTGAAAACACAAAAGACTGAAATAATTACTGTTTGGGAATTAGTAAGGTTCCAATCTGAACAAACAATACTGAAACTTGAATATGGTTAACTTCGGGCTAGTAAAACTTATTCCTTAACCTAAAAATCATTTCAGGATATGGACAGGTTAAATTAGCTACAAAATTTGGTCACACAGCCTATTTATACTACTGGCAAAATAACAGGATGCTTGGATTTGTTAAGGTGGCTTAGCACAAATAGAATTCCTTTATTTATTTTTCTAATTTTTTAATATGTGGTATTTTCATATGTGCTGATCACATTTCTGAAATAAAAAAATGGGGGCCACTGACTTAGTTTTTGAGAAAAATCAGATTCAAAAACACTATGTTTTACCACTTTTTACCATTGACCTCTATAGTAAAATCAAAATAAATCGGACAAAAACACTTATAATTAAAAAAACGGCTCTATTTTTTTCTTTCTTTTTCACATATGTTTTGGTCCTTATATAGTTCTTAAAAAAAAACGTAATAAAAAATATGGTCACCGACTTACTTTTGGAGATATTAAGCAAAATTAAGCAAAAAATAACACCTTAAGCACTGTGCGCTTTGAGCCCTGCGTCATCAGGAGTAACGCGCATGGTCTTATGCGTGAATATAAAAATGACGCACGTGTAAGATTGTGTTAAAGCGCAAGATACAGTACGCCAGAAAGTACGCTAAAAGCCCGGGATAAATACTTTGAAATTGTGTCCAACACCGCTGATATCAGCTCACACGTGTCCGACACCGCATCTGTGCTAGGCCACCTTAAACACAGGGTTGCCTTTGTTTTCAAGAATATCAATTCTTGCTATCAAGAAGTTTGTCCTAATAATGGAAGAAATTCTTTTGCATCCTTTTGTACATTATTGATCAATCAAATCAGGAGGAACCTTATATGATTTAGGTCCAGCTCAATGTGTATCTATAGTGTCAGGTGTCATTTACTGAGTATCTGCATATTGAGATGACACTTTCAGTTCAAACTATCAAAAATCATTATTTCATGAGCTCGTGTAGTGGCTGCTAACACTAATTAAAAAAAACGGTTCTCTGGTGGACTTAAAAGTGGTTGGGTTTCACCAGTGTTTCAACAACCATAATATACTAATCCCAAACTATTTTTAAATATCAATACACAACTATTACACTGCAAGTATGATATTGCAAGCATTAGAGCAATAAATTAGTAAGGCGCTAAAGAATATAAAAGATAATACAATAATTATCACATGAATTTATACAATGGTGTGAAAATACAAATCAGCTTTTAAGGGGTTTTCTCAGAGATGCAGTTGCTTACGACTGCAGGATATCAATTTCTTTCATAAATTGTAAATAATCAATAAAATGTTTGCATCCGTTTTGTGTGCGCAAATTTCAATGCACTGAACGCATGCGTCACTAACGCGTTTGGTTAATCACGCGCCGTATCGCTGCGTAATATATACACGGGAAATTTTGCAGATGCAGATGTACCTTCAAAGTAATCAAATTTTATTGAAAAATGTCGGTTTTGTCATTTTTCTCGAAAACTAACACGGTGACCCTATTTTTTTATTTCAGTATTTTGAAGTGCGCAAAAACTTTAAAAGAATCAATGGAGCATTTACTAATTAACCAGCACATAATGTTTGACTTTTTCAGCTTTCCATTAAGCTTTCCCTTTGTGTGGTAAATTGGGTTATTTTTTTGGAAAATATGTAATTTTTGAAATGGCTGTATCTCAAAAACGAGCACGGTGACCTATATTTTTTATTTAAGATTTGTTATCAGCACAAATAAATCTATCAAATACTAAATTTTTAAAAAAATCAATGGAGAATTTGCATCTCTGAGAAAACCCCTTAAAATAGCTGGAAAATAGTTATTATAGCATGCAATGTTTAAAAAACGGTTTAATTGTTCATTCCATTTAGCATTTTTTCTTTTTCTTTTTTTTTTATTAAACAATTAAAAAAATCACTTTGGAAAGTATATTTAATTGGGAAAAGTGATGAAAGGTGAGGAAACTATACTGCCTTGAAAACCCATTTGATACAGAACAGATTATTTTGCTCTTTAATTATGTGGGAAAAAATGCAAAGTTAAGGAGGAAATGATTTTTGGCAGAGCCCTTACAGGAACAAATATGGTACAAGTCAATCAAAAAGATTTGCTCAGTAGAGGACTCCTAAAATAGCATCTTTATGTAGCTATTTCCAGCATTCCTTTTATCAGGGCTTCGAAATCCACGGTAACGCGGCCGCGCCGTTCCCAGAAAAGAGTTGAAGTCCCAGAAGAAAAAAATCTGAAGCTTAAAAAATAATAATAATATAACGTCAAATGATAAAAATAATAAAAACGAGAATTTCTGACGACAGATGATTTTTTTCTGGCAATATTGAATGATAAATACAAATAAATGAGCCACATTTTTGGGTGAATGTCATATTACTGTCAAAAACAAACGAGTTTTTAGAGCGATTCGTGCATTTTTCATAAATCTCATTCGCAAAATACAAGTTCCCAGAGAGGTTGATTTTTTTCTATACCCTGCCTTTTATATTACCCTAGTACAAAAACTAGTATAGTTTTGAAAGCTAGACTAGTTTGCTCTCTATTAATCATGTCACATAATTCAAACATTTGCTAGAACGAGATATATTAAACCTTACATAAAAAAGTACAAAAATAGTGATAATTATATTTAAAGGTGGGTATTCTGATCCAGTGAAAACTTTAACATGTACTTTTTACGTATTTAAATGAAGGGTAATCACCTACAAAAAGCAATTGTAAAGTTTCATTCATATATGTTGAGCCAAATTAAACTTACGGGCAAAAATGTGTATGACAGTGACCCATAGAAACCTATGGGATATTTGTTTTTGTTAACAAAATATTCTGGTAATTCACCACTATTTTGACCATATCTCTTCAACGAAACATGATATGGGCATGAAAATTCACAGGGGTTATGAGAAAAATATCCGCTTCCATGTAGTATCAAAATCTCCAGTTTCATTTTTTTAGTGAAAGTGATCGGAACACACACCTTAAAGATGAAATGGCAACAAGAATCATGTTAGGGTGGAGAAAGACACTTGCTTGAAAGTTGAAATAAGCCTTGCCCAGATTTCTACAAAATGTCACAAACTTTATTTATTTATTTATTTTTTTATTTTATTACACTTTAGAGGAGTGATCCTCATGGGTATACCCAACAGTGATAAACACTCTACAAGGGGTACCCCTACAATGACCAGAACGGGGTTGGGAACAATCAGGGGTAGAATACCCTACTCTTTACGATACTGATTGCGATTACATGTACAGGTATGACTCTTCTGTACATGGGACCGACGGCTTTACATCCCCTCCGAAGGACGACAATCTCTCATGAAATATTCACCCAACTCTAAATACTTCATGTAAGGGGCGGAGAAAATCGAATATCTGACCCAATGCTCCCACCAAGTCAGACAAACATCTTAGCAAAGATTCCGAGATTCCATTCCGGCAAGGCAACCCTCACCGGGAATCGAACCCGGGCCCAATGCGTGCAAGGCGAGATTGCTAACCACTACACTACGCCGCCCCTTGACACACACCAAAGTTCTACCAAAAAAACCCCAATAATGGTCTGTCTTCTTATCATCAAAATGATTGTCTTGTATAAGAAATACATTCTGTTTAATCACACAATTTTGCTTACAAATTATTATTGTGATAACTTTGTGACATTTGTTGAAATATGGGCAATGGAAATTACTATTTTTATGAAATAAGTTGGAAAAAGTGTAAAAGCTGCAACAAGATAAAATGAAGAATAATCATTTTGATAAAAGATGTAACTTGTAAGGAATGGGTTCTTTTGTAAGTTATAAAATAAGGTAGTGAGACTAAGTTGTTAATTATAGATAAATAAACTGTGTTTTACTTTGACGTGGGAGAATTTGTCTTGAAATACCGTAGAGTGCTAGTATATGGCACGTCAAATTTTCATGATGAAGCGAAACGGAAACTAGAAACGTGCCATAAACTGGCGCTCTACAATAATGCACTATGTGTTGAAGTTGGCGCTGTACATTCTAACGAGGCAATAGTCAAATGCATATTCAAATGAGTTTGGCAACTTAAGCACAAGGTGCCTTTTATTGTAGGCAGCACACCACAAAATAGCTCCCCATTGACTTACTGTTCAAAATGGTGTCCAAAAAACACCAGAGAACTCATTAATAAAGCAACTGGTTTATTCAACACTGGCTTTTCTTAATTGATTATGATCTCTTTTAACAAAAAAAGAGAAAAATATATACCATCAAGGCAAATTTTAAGAGATACCGTGCTTTGAAGGTAATACCGCCCCATCACTGAGAGCCACGTTTCCCAAATCTCATGCATTTTTTGGGAATAGCCTTAAAGGTTTACCAAAGTACTGTGGAGATCAAATATGGCATCAGAAAAACTTTAAATAAACCTAAATCCATAATTAGATCAAAAAATATACCAAACAAATTGCCCTTCTTCACTTTTTGAGGTTCTCATTTTAAAAGGGCAGTCAATTTTGCCGATTTTAGAAACACCGAATAGTGGTGCCAGTTTATTTAGTGTAGTGGATCCTGCACAAGTTCTGCGCTGTCAAGTGGGAACATTTGAAAATCTGAAACAAAACTGCTGTAAACTGCTGTATCAGCAGTTACCACCCGAGTACCAAACATAAAATTATGGATACGTCACACATCACCGTATTAGACCAACTTACGCCTAATGCAAACTGTTTTATTCTATACATTGATGTTAGTTATGCAATCGTTAGGAGTATGTTCAATTCATTATCCATACATTGGTGTTCAGTCGGCATACGTTTAACTCGTTATCCATATGAGGGACTGTTAGGCATACATATATATGTTTGAATTTCCCAAGTTATACCCAAACTGAAGTGAGCCCTCTTCTATTGTTATCCAGGGTTTTACCAAACTTGAATTGCATCGGCCATCTCCTTTTGTAATGGCTATTCTTCTGAAAGGCTTATATGAGACTGTCCATCCCAAACCAGCCGTAAATGCAGCATCTTGCCATTTCCACTTTTTAAATATGTGCAAAGATCATGTTATTAGAATTAAAATGACACCTCGATTTCCAGAAGTCAAGTTATGGTTCGTCAAAGAATAAAATGTATAACTGAAATAAATGCATTCAAAGATTAATAAGCCCTAATATTTTCTATTGATTGTCCTCAAAATATACAGATATATTTCATATTTCTAATCATTTCATGAAACTTTGAAACAGATATATATATATAAATTTCCAATTATTTCCTTGAAATGAAACTTTACTCGTGTTTTGAAGGAAGCACAAGGATTGTGAATCTGTCAAAAAATCAATTTCGGCAAAATACGCCCTTGACATGTATATTCACCTGTAGCGCAAAATGAATTTTGCTGCATTTACAGCTGTTTGAGATGAATGGTCATATATGTGAGACATTAGCCAAACAATAATTTATTGGAAAATTTAAACAAAATCCATGGTACGGGTTGCATTTTCAAACAATGGGGCCCTGCACTCTGAATTTCTGTTTAAACTGTCCAATAGATTATTTGTTTGCCTACATAGACATGTTGGTAGTAATGCGTTGATGTGTGGCAGATCCCGACAAATGGACTTGCTACCAATATTGCGAGCAACAAAAGTGAGATAAAAAGCATTGAGGTTAAAAGTTATGAGAAAATATGAATTGAAAAGCTTTTAAAAACACACTGATAATTTGAGTAAATCAATTAATTGACTCACCATACGAGAATGGGCATGGAAATGAAAAATTTAGAATGAATGATATAGAATTTCATCATTTCAAATGCGGTGCAAAGTAAATTATCATTGTTTATATACACTGGGCAGGTCATGGTTTCATCACAGTATCATTTACCATTATGGAACTGAGTTTGCCACGGCCTAAAAAGGTCAGCTCAACTTTCATTGCATTTGTAACGTATCTATACCAGACTGCAGTCTCAAGCATTTGCTACTGAAAGTGTAATCACAGTATTCACAAAAGAAGAATAACTTTTATTCCAGGAATAACTCTATAGTTATTCCATTGATTATATCATTTGGTATTTACAAAACAATATAAAGGTATTCCACGGATTAGTAATTTAAGACATAGGGCGTGTTCACACATAATAGTCATGACTAGAGCGAGACAACATAGCAGTTGCGTTCACACAGAGACACAACTTGCGCGATTACACAAATGGCGTGTCACGCTCTATTGAACACGAGCGAGACACTTTCTATTTTTGCGTTCACACTGGGAATCTACTCATCAGCAGCTTATGAGTGAGAATAAAATAGTCATGACCAAATTCTTCCGTGTGAAAATTAAGCCTAAACCACAGGAGCATGGTAATGATCAGATTGGATCAATCAAAACATATTTGCCAACATCTTGTACAGGGTATAGTTGTATTCAAGGTATTTTCCTTTACATGAAGTTGATAAAAATACCACCAAGAGTACAAGTTTGAAATAGGATGTAAATCTGTTTATAAACTGAAACTTAAAAACCCAACACCCTTCCAGGATGCTCAACTATTATAATAGTTTATGATCATGTCTTACACCACTTAAGAGTTATGAAGGGTGATCTTGAACCTTTTTAACTGAAGTGAAAAAAGTACCCAGAAATCATCTTCACAGTGTAAACATGACAAAAGCTAGCATTTCAATTAAGACCATAAAAACCTTGATCAAATGAGCATATTGGATCAATCTCGACATTTAAGCCATACTGAACGGTTATAATCAGTGTTCTTGCTAAGACCGTATGGCCCGTCATCGGTGCAAGAGCCGGGAAAATTGGTGTAACATGTTTCTTTAAATATGCCAGACAGATTCTTTTTCTTACTTTATTTAGCCAATTTTCAGCATCAACTCTTCATTTTGGCACAAGCACCTCTTCGACTCTCCTAACTTGGTAGAATTGTCGCAAGCTCAAAAACTTTAGAGGGAGCACTGGTTATAATAATTAGAAAAAAAACTAACTTACTAACCTACTGATTGTTGAATAACAATGACAATTTTGTGGAAAATTGACCAATATGCTCTAATGACCAAGGTCTTGGAACATTCCAACTTTGCCATGATGAGTTTAAAGCAGCCCAGTTTTCATGGAAATAGCACTACATTATTGACGGCAACTCACCTGGCTTCTTGACATATGGTTATTCTCTGCACTTCTGTTGGAGTACATTGATATAGACCTTTGCCACTGGAACTGAATTGGAATGTGCGACCGATTCTAAAAAAAAAAAAGACAAGTCATAGTAAGTAACATGTCACTTCAAATCCTTGGGCAAAATAAACATACCAAGAATCGATTGAATATTGATGTTGTGTATTGAACGGCAAGAGTTTAATATTCCTCGTCAGATCAGTGATTATAGGCCTATGTGTCCTATGACCAATCACAATGTGTAAAACCACCAGATTTTACATATTTCATTTTCAATTTATTTATAAAAAATTCAAAATTATAAAATCAAAAACTTTCATGGGGATAAATTGAGGGCCTATATCTAAGCAAATATCACATTCATTCATTCACAGTTTTCTGTTTCAAACCATAAAATACAACATTACACCTGAATTGTTGTGGACAGTCATCAGTATATTTGGTACCGCATCTATTAGCCATAAACTCATGCAGAGTGGCTACTAGCATAATCTCAAAACAGAACAGTGGCACAAAGTGTAGACGTTTATGATTTTTGTGCCCTAACTTCCAACACACTAAAAAGTCATCATTTTGGAGAAAAACATCTTCAGATGTCAGGCTGCAAGACATAGACATACAGATATTTAGAGAATAAAAGATAAGATTTATTGTTTTGCCTGTCATCTATCGTCTCATAATGAATAGGCGTACATTATTTTGAGTAATGGGTGTCCCCGCAGGGGGTGCCCATTACGAAAAAATAATGTACGCCCATCCATTATGAGACGATAGATGACAGGCAAAACATTAAATCGCCATCTTTTATTCTCATTCTTAGTCACAAATTTGAGTCATTTATAAACCAAAAAACGATGTAAATGATTGCCAAAAACTATAAACATTATCATTGGAAAAACGTACACCCCTATCCAAACATGAAATATTCCAAACCCAGTAAAGCTGTTCGCGCCGGATGTGTGCGTATACCTGCATCGCGCCGTGATTTTGAACGCGCGGCTCCATTGCGTTTCACGCTGAACGCACTGTCATCTATCGTCTCATAATGGATGGCCAAAATTCCTTAAAAATCGCACTCAGTGACTAAGAATATTAGTTAGTTGTACCTTTGGATTACTTCATGATCAAAATACTATCATTTCAAAGTTTCACCCACGCATACAACTATTAAAGCCTATTGGGCAGTCTCTTTACTCCCAACAGGTTTTGGATAAGTCTAGTATTAAAGGTTTTGTCTCCACATAGCTTTTTACAGTCTTTTTTTGAAATATATCTTTTTTTTATCGAGGGACACACAAGGCTTAGTGTTGCTAGTCTCTGACTCTTTGTCATTGAGCGACTGAACGTTGTGGGTTCTAATCCATTGAGTAGCCTCTGTAGTGTCCTTGATACTTACCCTCATGTGCTCGTCTCCACCAAGGTATCAAATGGGTACCGGCATTCTGCAATGCTGGGAAGGTAACAGACTCGCAGGGAAAGAGGTGTGGGGATCCCCTCACTGCAAATAAAACAAATTGTGGAGTCCGGTCCACCTGATTGGAAAAAGAGATGGCAACACAGGACGTCCACTATACCATATCTTTTTTTCAATTGACATGCAATCTTGAATAAGAAACACTTACCTTAAATCTGTTAGAGGCAGATAATCATGGTCCAGGAGCACTCTAAAGCTGGGCAGACTGAAGGCCATAATGTGACCATTGGCTACGTAACATACAAGACATACACTGTCTGTAGGAGACAAGGAAATCAAAACAGGCTTAGTACACAGATGTTAGGAAGAAAGAAATCAAAAACAGGAAAGATATCAAAATCAAGTGGAAATGTTCAGTGAACCATTATTCAAAAGTACTGAGGGATCTTCACATATTCCCTTGGGCGGGGCCTTATTTATACCAATTTTTAAAATTCACCCCTCCTTTCGAATGTCACTTTTTATGCAAATAACTGATTTTGACAATCCTACTTTTTCCTACATTTTGAATATGTTTTTGTTTTTTCATCAACAGTTAATTTCAGGCACAAAATCTTGTGTTGCAATTAAAATCATTTATCTGAATTTCAATAATTATTGAAAAATAATGTGAATGCCTGTTGAAAAAATAATTTTATTTATTCCGAGAATAATTCTGGCATTTCCTTTCCGTAATTTTGATTGGCTGTCGTAATAAACATCGTGAAATATTGACCAGTGACGAACGTCCTATGGCAGCCGTCGGTAATTACGATGTCACATGTGAAATATGAAGAAAAACCAGCCATGACATAGTGAAAATTAAGCTTAACTTTCAGATTTTTTATGGTTTTTAATACTAGTAGCTAAATCATCACTGCAAAACATTGTCAAACAATTCCTGAGTGTGTCTGTCTTTGCATGGTGCATTAAAATGTGGGGAGAGCAAGATCGACAGAAAAGTGGAAAAGCTATGAATCGAGCATTGAAAATGTGTCTTCAATCTTGAAAGTGCACGTCGGCTCTTTCTCTTATTTCAAGCAAGTAGTTTATTTTTTTTTACCTCATCCTCAGTTGGTATCAATATCATCATTATGTGTATCGACATGTCGATTGATAATCGATACTTCTGACGATCGATAACAGCACTACTAAAGGTGGTTTAGCTGTAGTTGCGGCAGACGACCAAGCTTGTAGCTGCTGCAAATGACCATGCTTGCAATTTTGAGTTGTTGTGATGTAGCACAACACATTTGCGTTTTGCCACAATGGTCTGTCATGAGAAAAGTTGAATTTATTCATTTTTTATGTGTAATAGCAACTATCACAACAAGATAATTGATATATCGTCTCGTCATGCTTGCCGCAAAATTTTCCAGAAGATTGAGTTTGCGCACTTGAAATTCTTGACGTCACGCTGGTCGTACAACCACCACGACAGAATTCTGAAACCAGGTTGCAGGGACTGTCTTTTGAAAAATGCCAGGCGAGCTGCAAATCACTCTCCTCCAGATTTTTAGGTGAGCTGTGGGAGAGTGATTTGACATAATTTGCAAGGAATTGTATCATTCATATTCTGCCTTGCAATTGTTTATGCCAATGGTGGGTGAGTGATAAATAGCTCTCCTCAGCTTCATTTAAGGAGAGTGATGGCGAGTAATCACTCTCACTACACCTCAAAAGACAGTGCCTGAGGTTGATATCTTACTTTGTAACTCAATGATGTCTGCTCTGACAACATACGATGTTTCAGCTACTTTGACCCTGTAAGTACAAGTCTGTGACGGCAGAGAAATAACCTGTGGGATCAAATGAACACACAACAATTAGCATATGACAAGATAGACACAATTGTATCAGCAGCAAGCCCAACGTATAATTCAGTATCAAAGTGACTATGTGCCTCGCCCAGGTACTGGATCACGCACATCCCATATTGTTGTGCAGTACTTTTGTGTGGT
Source organism: Ophiothrix spiculata (assembly GCA_000969725.1). NCBI lineage: Eukaryota > Metazoa > Echinodermata > Ophiuroidea > Amphilepidida > Ophiotrichidae > Ophiothrix > Ophiothrix spiculata. The sequence continues at coordinate 67,278 of JXSR01S031613.1, forward strand.
GATCATTTTGATCATGGTTCACAACAAGAAAGCATGATCCAGTTGTCTGGGTGATAATCGGATTACATGTAACACTTCAATACTGAATTCTGAGAGCCCTGTTTAGGAAAAGATACTTGACAATCCAGTGCTTATCTAACTCCTTTTACCATAATAAAATAGCTCTCAACTTGTTGCGTAAATTTTTTGATAAATTATCTTTTACTTTGTTGTCTATGATTCCAAATTGAAACATCGATCCCCACATCCAAACATGTGACATGATTAAGGGGTTTTCTCAGAGATGCAGTTGCTTACGACTGTGGGATAACGATTTTTTTCCTGAATAGTAAAAAATCAAAAAAATGTTTGCATCCGTTTTGCGTGCGCAAGTTCCAATGCACACTGAACGCATACGTTACTAACGCATTTGGTTAATCAGGCGCCCCATTGCTGCGCGGGAAGTTATGCAGATGCAGATGTGCCAGTTTTTGTCATTTTTCTTGAAAACTAACATGGTGACCCTATTTTTTATTTCAGTATTTTGAAGTGCGCAAATATGTATTTAACATATGTAAAAATTAAAAAAATCAATTGAGCATTTACTATTTTACAAGCACATAATAATCAACTTTTTGGAGCTTTCCCTATACTTTGTGTGGTAAATCGGGTGATTTTTTTGGAAAATATGTACTTTTTGAAATGACTGTATCTCAAAAACGAGCATAGTGACCTATATTTTTTATTTTAGATTTGTTATCAGCACAAATGAATCTACCAAATACTAAATTTTTAAGAAAATCAATGGATAATTTGCATCTCTGAGAAAAGACAAAAGCGTGTGTTTGATAAAAGTGACGGAAAAGGTATACTTTAGATCCCATCAAAAACTTCACCCATGACCCGACCCTAACTCAGTAAATATGACCCGACCGTAACTCACTAACTTTGACCTGACCCAAAACATACACCCTAACCCTAAATCCTAACCCTAAAATTTTGGATGGGACCCAAAGTATACTCACAGGAGTAAACTTGGTCTAAACTGACATCATAAAAAAACTGAGTAAAACTTAACCATATAATACAGACTGAACCTAAAAAATTCCAACTGTTCTTAAAGTAGGGTTTCAGTGTAAAGAATCAAAAGGTATGAGGGTGTGGTTTTTTTTTTTCATTTTTCTCTCTAACTTAAAACAATTTACCTCAAAACTCAAGCCCTGCTCATTTCCTGGTATCAATTCCTCTACAAAGACTGATCAAAAGGCTTTGGGCACATTTTTGGTAACATTCAGGCATGAGATTACATCTTCCTGAAAAAAGCTGGAAACACTGGAAAAGCGCGTGAAATTGGTAAAAAATGCCTCAAAACGGGCTGAAAACAAATAAAATTTTGACATCAGAAAAAGCTGGAACCAGCTGATAAGCTGGAAAATCTCATGCCTGAACATTTGGGAAAAGGTTTACTTCAAGTTTTGGTCCCACCAAAAGTATGACTCCAACTTACTTACCCTAACCGTAAATTTTGTGTGCAACGTAATATATACCAGGAGTCCCAAAAAATGGTTACACGTAGAAAAATGATCGTTTGCAAAAAAGTAAATTAGTTGGATAATTGAAACTTTGTATAACTTATGATACATACCTCTGATAGATGTTTGCAAAATTTTAATATCACTGCATTATTATTTTTTTGAGTGATCAGCAAACATATACCAATGTCAGATTTTTTTTTTTTTTTTTCAAAATTCAACAAAATTGTAAGCATGATCGTTTGATATAATTTTAACCCTCGTTCAACCCCATGTGAACATGAAATTGACAGACCCAAACTTAGGTTGCTTTATACCATAATATAGGCTATGGTCTCTTCTTCCCATTGATATCAAATTCATGAAAATCCGACACGCTGTTACGTAATCATGACGTCATAAATTACTTCAAGTCTGAAAATTATGTTAAAATCTGATTTTGGGCAAAAATGGCCATTGATTCAAAATTTTGCTATTTTTGCTATTTCTAAATGTCGATCAGACGTTTGCTAATAGATAAAGAAAATTATAAATTTAAACATGTCCTGTAAGTTTAAAAGCGTCATATAATGCAGATGGGTTTTTTCCCCCAAAATTTACGCATGTTTGCAGTTTAAACAGTTAAAGAATTAATGTTACCTGTGAAAATATGAATATGCTTTGTGCATATTCATCAACTTTCGCACCACAACTTGATTGGCAAGTTGAATATAAACAACCCATTCTGGAATGAATGGAATGCAGGTATCCCTAATTTGCATAATAGATATACTGAAAGAGAGTTAAATTATTATTCATTACAAATAATACCAAATTTAGTTTAATATAAAGATTCTACATGATCATTTAGCAAAAAAGAGGGCACGTTAGAATATCACAGAACGTATGCTTATTATTTTGTTGAATTTTGAATAAATGTGTTTCTGACATAGGTATAATACCTTTGTTGATAACTCAAAAACTAATATTGCTGTGATTTCAAAATTTTACGAGTATCTAGAAGAGGGTTGTTATATAATTTGTGCAGAGTTTCATTTCTCCAACTAATATAGTTTTAGCACACAGTCATTTTTCTACATGTAACCATTTTTGGGACAAGTGTTACAATTTCAGGTGAGATCTTTTAAATACAGTTGGTCAAATTCATACTTATCAAAAGCCCTGGGTGTTTGATAAGTGTGGATTGGACCAACTGTACTTCAAAGGTAATTGTAAAGGTTACTTTCAAGTACAGTTGGTCCAATCCATTCTTATCAAAAGCCCTCGGTGTCTACTAGATAAAATCTGGGTGTGGAAAATGTTAAGGTTCTGGGTGTTTCTTGCATAAAAATCTGGGTGTCAACCTTGTTAAGGTGGCTTAGCAGAGAAAGAATTCTTCTGTTGATTTTTCTTGTTTTTTGATATATGGTGTTTCATATGCTCTGATTACATTTATAAAATTAAAAACGTGGGTCTCTGAGCTAGCTTTCGTGAAAATCCACTTCAAAAACTGTATGTTTTCCCATTTTTTGCCATTGACTTGTATGGTAAAATCATGAAAATAAAGACAAAAACATTTATAATTTAAAAAAAAAACACCGTTTATTTATTTGTTGTTTTTCACATACGTTTTTGTCCTTACATATTTTTTGAAAAAACACAAAATAATAAGGTATGGTCACCAACTTACTTTTTGAGATATCAAGCCAAATTAAGCAAAATATTGTCAATGAAGATTCTCTAAGCACTGCGCGTTTTGAGCCCTGTGCACAAACTCAGGCCATCAGGAGTAACACACATGGTCTTATAGGTGAATATAAGAATGATGCACATGTAAGATTGCGTTTAATTAAAGCATAAGATATTGTACGCCAGAAAGTATGCTAAAAGACCAGGATAAAACCTTTGAAATTGTGTCCAACACCCCTTATATCAGCTCATACGTGTCCCTTTCTGTGCTAAGCCACCTAAAAGCAGGGATGCCACTCAATACTATTCAAAAAGTCTGAAAATGTCTGAAAAACCCTGAATTTTCAAATTTGCTTATTCTTTTGTACAGAGAAGATTAACAAAAAAGTAGGAATTCAGACAAAAGTCTGAAAAGTGGCATCCCTGTAAAAGGGCTCTAGATGTTAATTGGATCAAATCGAATGCAGCTTTCATACTCAATGTCGTTTTGAAACTTTGTAGCTCTGTCGCTTGGTTCATTTCACACTTTTGTAGCTTTGCAGTTTTATCGCTTTGCAGATTTGCCGCTTCAGGTCGCTCTGAAAGTTGAATTTATTTCAACTCGAAAAATCTTGTCATGCAGCAAAATCGATACTGATAAAAAATATATGTCATGCAGCGGCAAAGCTACAAAACTACACGAGTATGAAAGCAGCATTAGAATGAAACCTGTTGAAGGCTGAGGGGCGGCTTCAAAACTCAACCGGCGGTTGTCTGCCGGTTCTGGGCGGTTCAACCGGAATAAACAATAGCCAACCGCCCAGAACCGGCAGACAA
>JXSR01S031613.1:78084-92504 GCA_000969725.1 Ophiothrix spiculata
GTTGGCCAAACATAAATTTGCATGGAACATGTCTTAGCTGAAAAGTTAGGTACCTAAGCCTCTCAAAAACAACATATCCCTTTCGTATTTCTAAGATGGATATGAGTTCAAAATAAACTAAAACCTCTTAAGCAAAACGAAATGTCATAAGATTCAATTCTAGCAAGTTAACCTTTTTGCAGATACAGCTCAAAATGATTTACCTGATCCTACGATGAACTTTCTATAAACTGTCCTAAACATATTACACAAGTCTAACTTACCACTTGGTATGACGATGATGGGCTGTGTCTAACTTACCGCTTGGTGTGACAATGACGGGCTGTGTCATTCTCTGCTCACTTGGCGGAGGCATATTAAGTACTATAACCAACACTGAACCTAACGTTGTTCCTATCCAAATGCACGGTGATGTGACTGATTCTGGTCAAAAGAAACACAAAGACATTCAGCATGTTTCAATGTTTCTCTATATCATATAATTTTAGGATAAAAATATGCCATTCAAAAAATACAATTACAATAGATATAGCATAAAAGATGATAAAGATCAAATCCTTCCATTTTTTTAGATTCCATTCCGGTATCGTTGATGCCTTGCACCATAGAATTGGAAGTTGACATCAAACCACTTCACTTAGGCGTTGGAGCACAATTAGGCCACAACTTTGTGTGGCCGGCCGCAACCGGGCCACAGCCTTGAGATGAAAAATCAAGCCTACGGTTGCCATCTTGGAAAATTAAGGCTGTGGCCAGGTTGCGGCCTAATAGATCTCATTTATGTTCAGCTAATCAACTATAGGTATATCGTAATAGCCTATTTATATTTAATGCCTCATATCTCAGGCTGATTTCACTAACATTTAGCAATGCTCACTAACCCCTGTTAGGATCACTAAATTGCTAAAAAGATTTTGGAGTTAATGATCAAAACTGGGTTAGCGAGCATCAGTAAATGTTAGTGAAATTGGCCCCAGGATGGTCAAAAGACTGACCCTTTTTAAAAGCTAGTTTAAAAACCATCCAAATCCATCAAAATGTTAGTTTCTACCGCTATATATTAATCTAAATTTCTATAGACAAAACATTTTTTAGTAAACCGTGAAGGGAACCTGGATGATTTCATGAAGTTTTTAGATCTGTCTTATGGTGTGTTCAGATTTAGGTGATATGAGCCATGCAATGTCTGCTGATAAGCTTTACTCCTTCAAAGATTGTGCCATTTTATTTTTGTTTTGTCTGTGTATTTTGAGCTGCAGTAGGCAGTGTGTCAGAGGTTGAGGTATGCCTTGTTCCTTGGCAAGAAACTTTACTCTAAGGCCAAAAAAAAAAAGAAGAACTCTGTCTCAGGTCCCTAAGGCCCAAAACCCTAAGCGCTGGACATTTTTTTTTTTTTAGTCAAAAAAGGCTATGTACACGCGGAATTTTTTTTTATTACGCTTTTAGGTCATTTCTGTTTTTCGATGTAAGAAAAAAAAAATAAAAAAGCAAAAAATCTTCTGAAAACCTAAAAAAAAGAAAGAAATGCTGTAAAATTTGAACAAATTTTTAACCATATGCGCGCGGGAAGCTGAGACAGAGTTCTTTTTTTCTTTGGCCCAAATCACTGCTCTAAATGTTCCATGATTAAGAAGTTGCACATCACTTTGAGTCGTTGGTTCCCATTGCAATGCTCAACCATGGGGCGCTACATAGTAAAATGAGTTTGTTCAAGTTTATCTTATATTTACTCAAGGCCTACATGTGTGTTTCTTATTCAAGCAAAATTATTTTTACCCCATATTGTTTTTTTCTTATTTTGCTTATATTTTCACTTTTGAGTCACCTTCTCTATGAAATTCAATACTTCCTACATTTTCTTTTAGCAAATACAAGAAATTCATACTGCAATAGCTGCCATTGTTTTATCAAATTTATATTACTGGCCAGTCCTATACTCTATAAACCTTGAAGTATGCAACAAGCAATCAGACTCTGTTACGAGGTCAATAGCATATCCCTTATATTTTACAACATTGTGAACAGAGGTTTTGTATTGTGTAAGAGACTAGTAACGATTGATTAGGATTGATTAAGATCAAATCACTGTGTATTAATAATATTTTTGTACATGAACCATTCATGATTTTTTGACCAATTTTGTTGCTTACACATGGACAAACCTTGATCAAAAGTTTATTCGAATATTAAGCAAGATTAGGTACGTTTTTATGATTCGAAAAATATGGACTAATTGTTACCGTATGGTCATATTGGTTTGTGTGCGATAATACGCTGTTTGTTGCATACTTCAAGATCTACAGAGTAAAAGTTGTGATATTTAAAAATTTTCTTCCAGTGGAGACCCATTTCAAAAGCGCTAGACCTATGGGAAAGAAATTTCTAGGTTTTTTTTTTCATGATTCAAGTAAAAGTGTTAAATAAATATAGCATATGCCAGCCATTGCAGATACAACTTACTTGAACTCGCATGATGATTTGTTCTTGTCTGCTGGACCTACTTTTCACATTTTATGTATGTTATATAGGAAACCCTTTCTTTTCCATTGATCTCAAGCCAAGTTGTGAGTGTGCAGTGACAATGCATGTGACATAAGGCACCCCCCCCTACAAAAAAAAAATTGTTCGGTTGCCCTCCACCGACCGACCCAAACTTCCTTCTTTTTTTTGGAAATTTTTTTTCTCAAAAATATGCAAAACTTGCCAAAAAAACCCATGTTACAACTTTTGCTTTTTTTCAATATTCTGTTAACAAAATCAACAGAAGCAGGTGAAGAGGGTCTACATGTCTTCTCTCAACCCTCAAAATGTTCAGGATGTCACAATCACTACAAGAGGTATTTGATTGTTTGGATTTGGATGTCACGGGGGAAGTTGTGAAGGCTTAAGCGGTCGATCCACCTAGCGGTCCGTGGAGGAGTATTGAAAAAAACAAATTTAAAAAATCCGACCGACCGACCCTCTCTGAAAAAAGCTGTGGAGGGCAAACAAACTTTTTTTTGGGGGGGGGCCTAATGTGAAGCCTTTTGCTGCTTTCATACTTTTAAGATATTGTAGCTTTGTAGTTTTGTGCCTTTTTAGCTCATCACTTTGCAAAGTTAAATTCATTTCAACTTGAAAAATCTCATCGTGCCATAAAACTTTCTCATTATTGATTATATCTGCAACATGTACCTTGGGAATTTTCACCTGACCACATACCTGTTTTTGATTCTAAGGTGTCATTGTGGATTTATTATACATTCAATGTAGGAAGTCGGGAACGAGCAATACAATAGGAGAAAAGGGTGGTTGCTTTATTGAGATTTTGGACCAAATATATGCTCCAAGAGCATAAATATGTATTGAATAGAGGATAGGTTTGTGACTTTCCTTGTCTTTATTAACAGCTTTTTTGAGATTTTGGTCCAAATATATGTGCCAAGAGCACAAATACTTATTGAATACAGGTCGGGATTGGCGACTTTACCTTGTATTTTTTCAGTTCCTTTTATCAACATTTTCAGAAAGCGGAGTGCTCCATTTTGGGGGCCATTATAAGTCAGAAAAGGGTGAATACTCAAGAAAAATCTGGTATAGATGGCAGATATGAAGCTACAAACACCACGAGTAGGAAAACAGCATTAGTCATCAGAGTGATTTCATCGAAAACCAACACTCCATATGACACCTTTCGATGAAAGTGTTGCCGTAAAATCGCTAGATTCAGAATATACCTATCGAGTAACAATGATGGTGTGCGCACATGCCATATGCATACATGCACATCATGAATTTGTTGCAGGCCCGCATCTGTTTTAAGAGAATGCACGTATGAAATTTGTGATGTAAGGTACATATTCACAGCCTTTGCCGCATCACATATTTTGGTATTAATTGATACGGCTTTAAAATGAGAGATGGTTTGTGAAATTAACCATTCATGAAATTTTCTTTTTTTTCCCTTTATTATATACAAGTTTAATTTCCTTGTACTGCTAAACGTGTTTAGCTGTAGCTAAACGTGTTTAGCTGTAAAGATGTCCTTTTTGAAGTGGTGTGTCATTTTGTTGTTTTGTTTTTGTTCTGTATGTGGTGCTATATATACAAATGTTTGTATCATAAATATACTATTCCCCTTCTTCAATAAGTCAATTCAATTATCATGCTGCCACTGTCCACATTTATAATATTGTTGATCTCTAAAATTATGTATTAGGCCAAAAAAAAAATTATTTGGTTGCCCTCCACCAACTGACCCTATTTTTCAGCCCGACCCAAACTATTTTTTATTGAAAATATTTTTTTTCCTCAAAAAATATGCAAAACTTACCGAAAACTACACAAAAAAACAATGTTATATTTTTGCCTTTTTCGATATTCAACCTTCATAATGTTTAGGATGTCCCAAATCACTACAAGAGGTATTTGATTGTTTTGATTTGGATGTCACGGGAGAAGTTGTGAAGGCTGAAGCAGCCGATAGACCTAACAGACCGTGGAGGAGTATTGAAAAAAAAAAAAAATTAAAATCCCGACCGACCGACCCTCTACAAAAAGCTGTGGAGGGCAACCAAACAATTTTTTTTTGGCCTTATGCAAAAAGAAACTAGTATCTCAAGCTTGCAAGATACAGAATTCAGCTGCCACAAATACAACTTGAGCCTTTTTCTGCTTAAGGTGGCCTAGCACAGATACGGTGTCGGACACGAGTGAGCTGATATCAGCGGTGTTGGACACAATTTCAAAGTATTTATCCCGGGCTTTTAGCGTACTTTCTGGCGTACTGTATCATGCGCTTTAATATAACGCGATCTTACACGTGCGTCATTTTTATATTCACACATATGACAATGCGCGTTACTCCTGAAGGCGCAGAGCTCAAAGCGCACAGTGCTTAAGGTATTAGTCACTGCTAAAAAAAAGTCAATTTTTAACCTTATTTTGCTTAATATCTCAAAAAGTAAGTCGGCGATCATATTTTCTTATTACGTTTTTTTAAAGAACTATATATGAGAACCTAAACATATGTGAAAAAGAGAGAAACAAATATAGAGCCGTTTTTTAATTATAAGTGTTTTTGTCTTAATTTTTTTGATTTTACCATAGACGTCAATGGTAAAAAGTGGTAAAACATACCCTTTTTAAAATGGATTTTTCTCAAAAACTAAATCGGTGCTCCCCTTTTTTTTTATTTAAGAAATGTGATCAGCACACATAAAAACACCATATATCAAAAAATAAGAAAATTAAATAGATGAATTCTATCTGTGCTAGGCCACCTTAACATAAACAGAGCAATATTGTGAGATTAACAATGGTCCATGAGCAAATAATTCCAAAGACTTGGAGGGAAAGAACGATCGACGCCTCACTGTAGCTTCTGTATTCACTGCATTCCATGTTAAAAGTCTTGTACGGTAGTTGATATGATAGCATATGATGAGACCTACAAATACAATTCTTCCTTTATCTAATAGAATTAGATGTCCTTTTTGAAGTGGTGTGTCATTTTGTAGTTTTGTTTTTGTTCTTTATGTGGTGCTATACAAATGTTTGTATCATAAATATACTATTCCCCTTCTTTAATAAGTCAATTCAATTTATGATAGCATATGATGAGACCTACAAATACATTTCTTCTTCCTTTACCTAATAGAATTCCACATCCATAATAGCATCATGACAGCTAAATATACAATAACTACAAATTCTATTATTACATGATAATGCTTTTAAAATTGCTAAACATTGATCATAATTATACAATTAAAAGCTTGACTATTTGAATTTCACATTTAAGAAAATTATTTTAGCTACTTTTGACTACAAAGATCTTTTGAGCTTAAACATATAATGAATATGAAAAACACTGCAAAATGTAAGAAGCTCAAATTTTTGAAAACGACAACTTTTGCTACCTACAGCAGCAGCGAAAGAGATAAAAGCTTTTGGATTAGAAAATTGTACACGGACTGTCTTAAGGGAATGAACTTTGTTGATTCATGGAATGATAAAACATACATTACTTCTACTGCAATTTCTAATGACTGTAGTAACAATAATTTCAGAATTGTTTGGGTTATACTCAATGTTTAAAACAACTTATAAGAATTAAGGCAACAAAGAATTAAAGGGACATTGGACAAGTTCAGCATCATCCCCAAACCTTTTTCCAGACTTTTCGAGATTTTTACGTAATTTGAAGTGTTAAGGGTAATAATGGAAGCTTTGTCAAATTCTACACCTATATATCAAAATATTTAAAATTTCTTTCATTTTTAATTCTCGCTGTCTGCAACAAAAAAATACCATCCCCTAAACATGAAATCTTAAAATTAACTATATTAGCAAATTCAATGGAAAATAGAGATTTCTTTTGATTTATCTGCACTCTATGAATTAAAGCAATGCTTTACAAATGAAATTCAAACTCTGTCCTGACTTACTGCTTCATTGCACACCTCTAGAGGATAGCCTCATACCCAAGACCAACATCCAAAACAAAATTATACTTTTGGGTGATTCTGAAGGTTTTGATCAGAATTTTCTCAATATTTGGTATTTGACAGTTATTACTGAGCATGGAGAGTGTAAATCACCTGCAGGGTGATTCCAAAGTAACGTTTGTGACAGAAAAATTGGAAAATTTCACTTTTATCAACGAGTGTGTTGTTGATAATGTAATGGTGCTCACTGGTGGTATCAAGACATGCAGGTGTTTAAAGATTAAAATAATTTCCAAAATACTGAATAAAGTTCATGTAACGTTCGGTAACGTTTGTGACCTCGCACGGAAATGGTTTTTTGCTCCAAATGACTTCATAGTAAAATTTCTCTGACATTTTAGCGATTTTTTTATTACGCTTTTCACAGATGATTGGTAACATATTTACAAATAGTCCGTAAAAGTGGTAGGAAATTCTATCGTCAGGATTTCTTTAAATGCAATGTTTTGTTTGGTAACGTCTGGTAACGTTTGTGACATTTTTGAATGAAAACATGTGCTCATTCATGCACGGGTAGAAAAAATTCAAAATTTCTGATTAGAAATTCTGAAGGTTTTGATCAGAATTTTCTCAATATTTGGTACTTGACAGTTATTACTGAGCATGGAGAGTGTAAATAATCTGCAGATAAAATTCTGAAATTTTGTCCAATGAACCTTTACACTATAGGAGGGTTCTCAAAACATATAGTAAACATATTTTGGAGTTTATGACATTTTAAACCACTTTAATAGGTCTCTTGATCACACCATGGCTTTTCCTATGACATCCAGTTCTAGTGGTGTCAGTTGGTTCATGGATGATATGTGACGCGTTACATCAAAAGGTACAAGTTGTCGGCCAAGCAAGTTTCGAGATACAGGCCAATTAAGTTTGTAAATTATAAAGAAAATAATAAGAAAACAACCGTCTTTATTCATCATAACTTCGAAACTAAAACTTCAATTTTCACAAGCAATGTATCATTTTAAAGCTTATTTTGTCCTGTTACAAGTAACACAAAAATCTCAATTTTGTCCAAGGTAGACAACTTGTACCTTTTGATGTAACGCATCACATATGGTCATATGAGAGATGGACAAGAGACCAGTCACATTGGTCTTGAAATGATATAGCTTCTTCTATATTTGGTGTACTGGTAGCACTACAATCGCGCTCGCCTGTGTGGTTTACTGACAAGAGAGATACCAAGTGGCCGACGGCCCGGCTGTCAGTGTCTTTATAGATTAGTGTTCTATGTAGAGTCAGTGGATTTAAAAAGTTAGTTGGCAAGGGTTTCAGGTCCGACTAGTGTACTGGATAAGCTTAGAAAAACCCTACCTACAGCATAATTCAATTATCTTAATGAACCTTTTCAAGACATGATGACAACAGTGACTTTTGCTTTGAACTCACCACTGCATGTTCAGTTTTCTCAATATAGAAATGTATTTCTCAATGATTAAATTTTTTTTTGTTAATTTCATGGGCATTATTGGTTGATTAATTTTGTCTAGATTGAACAAGATCGTCATTTTGGTTTGTAAAGATAATGATGCTTAAAATGACAAAAGTATATTGAGCTCATCCTCTATATCTATTTCCATGATGTTCACTATCTCGAAAGCTACAACAAACCATGATTTTTTATCGTTCCTCACATTTTTGGCTTAATTGTATTTGGCAGTGATGACAGAGATGAGTTTAGGATAACAGGGTTGGATGGGGAGTTAGGTTGCATATGGATAAGGCCACAAAAAAATTGTTTGGTTGCCCTCCACCGACCGACCCTATTTTTCAGCCCGACCCACACTTTTTTTTATTGAAATTTTTTTTCTTCTAAAAATATGCAAAACTTACCGAAAACTACAAAAAAACCTGTTATATTTTTGATTTTTTCGATATTCAACCCTCAAAACAATTAGGATGTCCCAAATCTCTACAAGAAGTATTTGATTGTTTTGATTTGGAGATCGCGGGGGAAGTTGTGAAGGCTGGAGCGGCCGATCGACCTAACAGTCCGTGGAAGAGTATTAAAAAAAAAACTTAAAAAAACCCCCCCCAAAAAAAAATGACCGACCGACCCTCTCTGAAAAAAGCTGTGGAGGGCAACCAAATAATTTTTTTTTGGCCTAAGCTGCCATCAATGCCAAATACAGCACACCAAAATGTTGACGAGTTGAACTAATTAACTAGTTAGTTCATGAAATTCTCATAACAAAACTGCATCAGAGCATTCCAAATACATGCTGGCAGTAACAGTATTAATAAGAGTCAGTCATGACAAAATCACATGACTCAAAAATCATTTCCATGTTAAAAACAATTTTGGCTAAAAATCAAGAATCTAGAAAAAAAAAGTTTGTTTCTTGTTGAAGGTCATAACATAAATGCGAAATGCATTTTTCCCATTTTTATTTAGTGTCCCCTTAGTGCCAAAACTGACTATGTCCACTTGTGTTTTTGTCAAAAACGTGCCTGTTTTAGCTTGGAACTAAAAATCTAACATAATTGACATTGGCATAATTTTTATAGTTTTCTTTAGACCGTCACCTTTTCCAAAGAAGAAAACTTTGTATCTATTTTAACTGGTACATTTTCTAAATTTGGTCAAAAATGGACATAGGCCTAGTCATTTCTGCCCCTAAGGGGACAATACTTTGATCAACACCAAATAGGCGAGCCTCTTCACATCGTGAATTGATACAGATAAGCGCATCCATAGCTGGACACAACTGCAGAAGAGGAAGCGTGCGTTGCATGTGTGACTCGCGCAACAGTATCTACGGAATGCATGTAGCTGGGATTATGTTTACTAGCGGATGAAGGAAAGCCTCATAATTCCCATCTAATTAGTGTTGATCAAAGGCACCGAGGTGCAAACGCTGATGTTATTCCCTAAGAAAACAACTGATATGGATCTCATAAAGTGAAAATTTAGCAAATTTGAAAGCCCATGCCATTTGATTTTTGGTGGAAATTAGGCACCTTACTGACTCAACATTTGTGAATGTTTTTTCTAAAGTCCTATCTTCATAAAATATTTTTTGACATAGATTTGAATGGATGAAAAGTAAATCTTAATGCTGTTAATGATGTTATTCTGCATTAGCCAAGTCTGAAATGTGAAAAACAAAATCATGCTCTCATGAAAATGTTAAAAAATAAACTGTAAGATTCACATTCAAATACAGCAGCAAAATCTTAATTTACAGAAAAATGCCTTACTATATTACGTTAACAAGTACAATTATGTAGAGTTTCTAGTGAGCCAATATAGTTGCCAAACCTTTTCTAAATCAGCCAATAACTAGAATGTTCATAGTTTTTTAGTTTTCTTTTCACCGCTACGTATGAATATCCATCATTATACACTCCCGGTCAAAAATGTTTGCGCGGCTATTACATCAGACATAATCGCATTGTCTATATCAAATTATCCAATATATTCGTTAAATTCCTGTTCGTGTACATGCTATATTTATCTAACATTAATAAATCAAACTCTCTTGCGATTTTTGACCTTCTTGGATTCTACAGCATCGTGGTTGTTAAAAGGGCTTACATTTCAGCAAATTTTGAGCCCTTTTCATTCCCACAATGCATCAGAATCCAATAATCAATGGATCTGCAATATAGTTTATGGTTAGATAATATTAAACTTGGCCTACTCAGATACACACCATGGCTTTTATCAAACACAAGAACTTGGTACTTGGGTACCCAATGCATCAATTATGGTGAGTTTCAGCTAGGTTAGTATTGTGCAATGACCCCATCACCCCATGATGTTAGACAGATACATTAAGTGTCTCAATAAATAAAGTTTGTGAAATGTTGTGAAAAGTGTACCATTCTCACACAACCAGATAATAACACCGACACATCTTAAATTCAAAATTCATTGAATTGGTATATAATATTGGTAGTTCTACACAACTATGTGTATGTAGCATTGCTTTTGCAAACATTGTTGAGCCTTTCTGTCACTTAACCATGTTGACCTGATTGCCTGCTTTTAGAATACAAGTCCAGTCCAACTGCCCATTTAAGAAAGGTTGCCCCCGGGGGGGGGGTAATTAGTACAAATCTGATTACGGGGATGTGCCGCAAACTTTGGTAGCAAAATCAGGCTGTCTGGTATGCCAATGGGTCCCTTTTCTTTGCAAAATGTGGTATTTTGATGGGTCTTTTTTCAAAATTTTCTAAAATTTGCGCCAAAATGGCGCAAATTTTGGATTTTTTTCTAAATTTCAAACAAATATTAGGAAATTCGCGCCAAATTAGCGTAAATTTTCGGAGAAAATTTCAATTTTTGTATAAATTTGACTCAAAATTTGGTATATGGATGGGTCCCTTTTTCTTGAAAATTGGTATATACATGGGTGGTACTTCAAATTTCCCAGCGGCACACCCCTACCAAAACCAAACTTGAATACCCCCCGGGGGTTGCCTGATACGGCAGCACCTTTCCCAATCTAGCAAGCATAAGTACCCACAATGCAATGTGGCATTAAAAATTTTATATTTTCTAATTGAAATATCCTTTGATATTAGAACTAATGTAATATTTCTTTAAGCAAATCTCCACTCTCAAGAAGGTTTTGAAACATATTTCAGTAACAAACTATTTGTTTTTCATATATAAATTTGAATTTAGAAAACCGTTAAAAACAGATACATCATTTTAAATACTTTCCTCCTGGTCAATATTTTTCCACCAGGTGAAAATCCTCCAAATATGACCAAGCTGCTGTGTACCAAAAATCAACACCAACCAAAGAGTCATTTGATTCACAGCTAAGATTTTAAAAAAATACAAGAGGCTTCGCAGTGCGTTCTGGGAATCATACTTGCCAGATTGGGAAAGGTCCTGTTGTATCAGTCAACCTTTCCTAAATGGGCAGTCGAACCGGACTGAATATTGGGGATCTATGTTGATTTATCTATATTATTGTGATTAATGAAAAACATGCCATAGTTCATATACTATTGTTGATTCATTGATAGGAATAAATATGTCTACTGAAATTTGGTCTTGTTACATTTAAAAATGCGTAAGCCTCTAATAATCCATGGATCAACAACACAGTCTACAGATGTGAAGACTTGTCGGTTTACTAACTACTAAATGTCTTTTGGTAAATCAATTTCAACGTCACTCTGAAAGACGACAATACACGAAACAAAGACAACATAATTATGTCTCGAAAGCATGAATATTTTCTTGTGTACAAAAAAAACCAGAAAATGTAACCGGTACATCATTGATTTTGCCAATATTTTGTTTACAAATATGGTTATTTTTAGAGATTAAATCCTCATCAGTCTGTGTCAACGGTATCCATAGGGGTCTTTTATACAATATTTTTTAGACCTATTTTCATAAACAAGAGTACCTGGAGAAAACTGGCAAAAGCAAGTTTCAAAAATATTGGTTCAAATGTTTTACATACAACACCTTGAGGATATAACACAGCGATTCACTGGTGTAAGGCAGTGTAAGTATTGCTCATATGGAGAATTCACCTTCTTCGTAAATATTGGCAAAATCTTTATTATCTATGTTAACTTCTTAATTGACACTGTTAATTTGTTAGTCTCATTACAGTAACTATCACATCCAACGTTATTTTTGTTAATAGGCAAAATGCTAGGTGAGTCAATCAGTCAGAAAAATAACAAAAAAACTAATCATACTTGACTTGAG
Organism: Ophiothrix spiculata; assembly: GCA_000969725.1. Lineage (NCBI taxonomy): Eukaryota > Metazoa > Echinodermata > Ophiuroidea > Amphilepidida > Ophiotrichidae > Ophiothrix > Ophiothrix spiculata. The sequence goes on from JXSR01S031613.1 coordinate 90,262, forward strand.
CGATTCAGATGAGACACTTCTGGTAAGCCGCGATATCATCCCATTCTCTGTTAATAAGTAACCACGGTAACACATGCATTTATATAGGTACTTACATCAGAAGAAAACAATATTGAAAGATAAGCAGATTTCGGTACAAAATGTCACTAATCAAAAGAAGAAATAATGTGACATAATATGATGTAATCAGAGCCCAGTAACCATGACGATAATCACAGTTGCTATGGTAACAGTACATTGGCAAGAGAGATACATTATCCAGAGTTTGGCATGCCTATCTAGAGAAGGGTCAAAATCATCTCAATTTAATCTAGAATCAAATCTGGCAACTGGCAATGGGATTTTGAATTTTTAAGCAAAACTTAGTATATTGCACACATTATCTCATCTCCGCTTTCTTTTCTACATCAATATCATGCGCCCCCCCCCCCCTCCCCTAGTGAGAACTCATTCTCGATGGCTTTTGAATTTTTTTTCTTCTGATAGCACATTTAATCACAGCTTTCTTTATCACTTGCTAGAATAAGATTTGAAAATGACTATAATCAGGGGAAAAAGTCCTTGGAACACTCAAGGAATCTTTTCAGGTGCATTCATCTGTTTAAAACAGTAGAAATGACAGTAACAGATGGAGAAGTTGAAGGCAATAAAGAGTTCTTCTCTTCTGACCATCCCCTTCCCCAACCCTGTTTCAATGTTGGATGTAAAGATGCCCCTTGTGTTCGGATCAACATTGAGTGGTGGACGGGAAACCGTGCAAAATCAGTGACATGCACAGATAATTGTGCCAAGACTTTTTTCCCTGATTGTAGGTTAGCCAGCTGATGTCTCAAAGTTACATTCAAATATAATCTGATAAATCAAAGCGAGAACTCAAACTAGAATCAGGCTAAAATTCATAATGCAACGCAGTGCTGATTTTGTTTGCATTGATCCAATTACTTGCTGAATCCCATCCACAATTCGCAGCTTAGGCCAAAAAAAAATTGTTGTGTTGCCAAAAAAAAAAAAAAAGGTCGGGAAAGCACCCAATTTTGCTCAGATTGGGTGTTTTTTGAGAAAATATTTTGAAAATAGTGGAAAATGCACCCAAATTTCATAATTAAGGTGGTTTTTAAAAAAATTATTTTCCAACCGACCGACTCATTTTTTCAGAAATTCCACTTGAGGGCAACACAACAATTTTGTTCCTTTGCCTTATATATAAGCAAAATAACTAATAATCCCACCATGTTGCCAGATTTAACTTTCCCACGATTAAATTGAGAGATTTGTCATCCCATAGTGACACTAACCATTCTTACCTGAGGCGTTTTCAATAGTGCATTCTTTGCGGACCACAGGCATTGCAACTGGCAATGCGACTGCAGCTACGGCAGAACTAACAGCTGATTAAAACATCAAATCAAACTTAGATCAACATCAGGCTAAATAGTATGTATACTACTCATCAATATTTGTCCATAGCTATCGCACAGTTCACATCAGTACAGAACATATCACTAACACGTCCAGATTTATTATTATTATTATCAATAATCTACTTGTCTTTAATATACAAATGCTTAAAATTGGTGTTAAAACACTATAACAAGCTTCATTCTATAAATATTTATTTTGAATAATGCACAAAAACATACAGGTCTGAAAAGATCAAATTAATCTCTACACAAGCAAAGATCCGATATTCAGCTGGTTTGCTAAAATCGTTTTTTCCTGTAAGTCCAGTTGATACGACTAAATCCTACAGCATAATACAAAACAAATTCCATGATAGCTACAGATCTATAAAAAAAAAAAGCATAACTGAAGAACTTGACACTTTACATTTTCAAAAGAAAACAGCATCACTTATTATTACATAAAATTGTAATAATGAAAGTTATGAAATGTTAATGCACAATTCTATAGACTGAATGGCAAGCTATTGACTATCAATTTTGATAGGACCTATCACATACAAGAAAGAGATAGATGATGGAAAAAATCAACCTCTAAAAATGATTGCTGCTTACATTTCTATACCCAAATATTTCAATCTAATATACTCACTTATCTGAAAAGTGGTATTTGGCAGATTTTCCACTACCCTGTTCCTTTATACGGTCATTTTTTAATTTAAGAGTTAAAACTATCTTACACTACAATTTTTTTAAATTTCAATTTTAATTTTAAATCCCAACGAGAGCAACAACATAGAAATGTGATAGGAAGCACATCCATCCCCTTTCTGACATTTTTGA
>JXSR01S031613.1:93649-108588 GCA_000969725.1 Ophiothrix spiculata
TTAAAATACGCCATAAACTCAATTTTGAAATTTGCGACTTTCCTCTCATTTTGCCAGAGCAGCCCTCATTTGTTGGAGTAACCATTTCTAAAGTGTTTACATCTTGTCATTGTTGAATTCCTCGTGTTTTGCACTTAGGAGAGATATTTTAAGGGTAATACATGTCCATTAAGATTTGTATTTTATTTTTAATTTCAAGGTAAAAATCAACTTTCAGAAACCCCCAAATGGCAAGTTCAAAGTTACAGTAAAACCTATAGCAGATATTTTCTTGAGAAGAACTACATAACATATCATTCAGAATGGCGTAGCTTATATCCTTCTACCTCAGGCCAGGAACTTATTGAAAACCCTCATATAGTCCAGTCATCCGTAGTATTGCTCCTAGTTCAATGTTGGTCGAGGTCTTATTAATGATTGTCCAAGACTCATTCCCAAACCATACGGGTGTTTAAAAATTGTTTCTGTATCACCCAGTAAGCTTTTTATATTCATTTATTAGAATTTAGTAACGTTTTAAACTCTTCAGTGATCTCAAAAATCATGCTGAACCATCCTAGTAAGTAACTGTACTCCCCCTAGATATGTTCACATGCTGATATAACATTTTATTACATAAATTCTTGCTATATGAAGTTGAATACACACATACCTTAAACCTTAGACACCTTGGCAATGTAACAATCAAAATTTTCTGCCGGAATTTTATACAATTTAACATTAGTCATCAGCCATTAATAATTTCAAGCTTTGAAAATTGCGATCTAAAGTTTCAATTTAGCATGTCAAATATGTTTTATTTTGAATAAATCCTGTATTCATGGTTTTGTGTGGGGAAGTGTTTATGTGTGGGGATACTCAAATTTGATTAGGATAGGAAAGTGCCTCTGTAAAATTTGAAAAGCCACCCATCCAAATACCAATTTTCAAGAAAAGGGACCCATCCATATACACAAATCCGTCGAGTAATTACTGTGTTTGGCCCTCTATTGAGAGAACCACAATTATTACTTCCCGGGACATTTGAATCAGACTTATAATGCATGCTTTGTGCTTTATGAAATGGTCCAATCCACTGGTTGATAAGTAGCCTGATCTTGGAACACCGCATTTCGTCATCAGGGACACCGCCAGTGGACACCGCAGTAATGATTCTGTCGAGTTGGTCAATACCAAATCTATGAAATTTTGAATCAAATTTATTCAAAATTCACATGTTCTTGCCCAAATCTTTCACTATTTTGGCACAAATTTTCTAAAGTCGTGTGAAGAAATGCTCTAACTTAGGGAAAAACAAACACATTTTGAAAAAAAAGGACCGATTGAAACACCAGATTGATTTTGCTACCTGAATTTGCGGCACGTCCCCAATAACCCCTTTTGTACTAAGTAGCACCCCCGACAAGTACTGAATATTCCTCCCTATTACAGGACCTTTAGGCCTCGTATCCATTGGCTGTACCCATATGCCGTGTGCCCTTGACTCGTTTCCCATTGTTTGTAATTGAGCAGCGCAACACAAACAATAAACTTTGTTCTGCTTAGTGATCATATCAGTGGTCTGTGTACGGCAGATGTTTCTATGACCTGGCGCTCACCAAGTATGAACATGTTGATTGTTGGTGCTGCCAGGTCATAGGAATCATCTGCCGTACATAGGCCACTGATATGATCACTAAGCAGAACGAAGTTTATTGTTTGTGTTGCGCTGCACAATTACAAACAATGGGAAAAGAGACAAGGGAACACGGAATATGGGTACAGCCAATGGATACAAGGCCTTACATGAACAACATGTTGCACATGATCCATTCTCTTTATCTTTGTATCATTTAGACACTGCATAAGCGTGCACCACATATACAATATAGCATTTACGCAGTGACCTTAATTATGCACATATCAATGTGTGCGAAAACAAAATTTGAAAAAACCCACCAGCGCTGCATTGATGCTACTTTTGGTTTTTGCAGCTCCTCTTTCATACCTTTTTTTAGGGGGGGTCTGCTTGTCTGATTGCAAAATTTCAGTAAATTTACCAAACAGATTTTTAATTCATATGTTCACTTAAATGAATAAATTCATTACCTCTATTTGTTCTTATGAAACGTGCAAATTATCAGGGTCTGGTGCCATATTCAATTTTGCTTTTGGCCCTAGATGGCACCCCGCAGACCATAGATATTTGCATTCATTTTAACTTCAAGATATTTGCATTCATTTTACATTCATTTTAACTTCAGGATATTTGCAATCATTTTAACTTCCAAGATATTTGCATTCATTTTAACTTCAAGATATTTGCATTCATTTTAACTTCAAGATATTTGCATACTCTGTCATCTAGAAATACAAAGCAATAAATCAAGACTCTGTTACGAGATCCATAGCATATCTGTATTCTACAACATTGTGGACTAATGTTTTTGCATTATGCAAGAGACTAGCTATGAAGCGGGTTAGCGCAACGGTATTTCCCGCACTTTGCACCACCGAGTCCCTGGTCCCGGCGTTCTATATGTGCATTTGGTTTTCAGTCCATGCTTGCTTCTGCAGGTTCTACTTTGGGTACTCTGGTCTCCCTCCTGCATCCAAAACTGATTTAATAAAAAAAAAAGAAAGATCTTGGACCCCAATGGAAATAAGCTTAGGCTTTGTTGGGTTATTCTTGGCGATTAGCCTTAAGAATTCTTTCTTTCTTTCTTTATTGATTGATTAGGATTGATTAAGACCAAATCATTGTGTTTTGATATATATTGTGTGTGAATCTTTCATGTTTTTGGTATAATTTTTGACTAACTTTGTTACTATTACATGGACAAACATTGATCGTAAGTTCATTTGAATATTCACTAAGATAGGGTACGTTGTTATGATTTGAAAAATACGGACTATTTTATTTCCTTGTATGGTCATACTGGTTTATGTGCGTTAATCGGCTGATTCCTTTGTACTTTAATGTTTATAGATAGAGTAGATGCTAACTCATGTAGAATATAAACTATATGCTCAATGTCTATGGTTTAAGGTATGTCCAATTAGTACTAAAAGCCTGGTCAAAATTATGCTGAAACTATTACAATCTTGCAATCTCGTAAGCCAGAAAAAGAAAAGATAAACGAGAAAATGAAAGCATTGGCATTGCAAGACAGAAAACCACTTACCACTGAGGTGATGATGCCCATGACTCTGCTGATTCCATGCAGATGCTATAGAGGTAAAGGTGACTCATTTAGGGAGTATATATTTGGTGAGTTATAGGTACAGGTGACTCATTGAAAGAGTGCATTTCTTGTAGAGTTGCAACACTTGCCCCACAACATACTACATGTACTTACTACAGTTTTTATGAGTTCATGTTCAAGCAAAGCTCTTAAGGCAAGTTATTTAGGGAGTATTGTTTAGGGGTGTTATTGAGAACTATTGAAGTATGCTAACTCCCACATTTATTACTTGCCTCCATGCTACTATCTACACAATGATATTCTTCTTCAGGCAATGGCTCATGGCAGATATCAACAGAGTACAATTCTGGTGAGTTATCACTATAATAATGAGTCAATTGCTTTTCCTGTATGCTATCACACACATACAAGTACAGAAATGTTAGGTCTTCAGGTTTCAGCCACAGATAGACTTGATTAATCCAAGACAAAAGAAGTTAATCTTAGACACATTTTTAGGTCCCAGTGGATTGTGGTCACTGGTAATCATTGTTGTTCGTAAAAAATGTATTGCATTATTCCAATCAATATAGCAAAATCATTTAATTGTCATTAGACAATCAAGTTCAAATTTAACTAACCATACGGCAAAAAAAATAATAATATTGCTGCATTGCCCTTTTCCAAACGACCGTAAATCCAACAAAATTGGGTTAACATTTTTTGTACAATTGTTTTCCTAAACTTGCAGTTTCTTGCACAGAAACTCACAATAAATGTGTTAAATTAACAAAACTTTGGTGTTGCATAAGAAATAGCTGAAAAATGATCTTGCTATGACGTGATATGCCTCTAATTAGGGATTTTAAAGAAAACAATCCTGACAGACTGACCCTGACTTAAGGAATCAGTCACACACCAACGTATAGAGCTATAATGTACGGCTAAGGTATACTGTTATGGCCATAGATATGATTGGTCAAAATAGCGTGCGTTAGGCCCTTGAAAGTTAATTCCCAGTTTCCCATAGCATTCAAATCTCAGCTGCGACGAGGTGACTCTTTCATTATTCATTATTTTCCTCCATTTAATTATTCACTTTTCTTGTAAAAAAATTGAATTGATTATTTTGGGATTTTGGCTTTGGCGACCGAAAAATGTGACGCGGTGGCAAACGGGAAACTGGGAATCAACTTTCAAGGGCCTTATAGCTGCATACGCAGATGTGTAACTGGGTCCTTACAACCTTACCCATTCATTTACTACTGTATAGCAGAATATTTTCGCGGGATTAATTTTTCGCTATCTAGTCAGTTCTGGCTACTTCATTGGGTTTTATATTTACGTTTCAAGTTTATACATATTGAGGTCAATGTTAAAACATTATTTTCGCAGGGTTTAAAATTTGCGGTTGACTGATTAACCGCGAAAAGCGCGAAAATTAAACCCCCTGAGAAAATTTCCCGCTATACAGTATGTGATCAAGTGCACCAAATAGATCTACGGTTGCATTCCTCAATATGCACCATATACTACTTCATACAAATATATACTCTTACCAAGTTCTCAATATTGAACTGTGACATTTTTCCTGACACTGAAAGCCAGAAAACATCCAATATTTTTGGCAATCTGCATTTCATAGTCTTAATACCAACAAGGGATACCACGCAAGGCTAACATTTATACCAAACTCTTTCATAACATACCATAATTTCTTCTGTGACATACTTAGAGCATTTCTAGTAACTAATTACACCAGTGTTCACTAATAATTCATAAATTTTAAGATTTCTAAATAAGTCAAGTCACAACACTTCATTAAATTTCAGATGACAACTCAAAAGCATGAAAAGTACAAGAGGGTTATGTGGACCTGCTGCAAATTCGGGTAGCAAAATCAATCTCTCTGGTAATTCAATCGGTCCTTTTTCTTTGCAAAATGTATCATTTTGATGGGTTTCTCTAAATTAGAGCATTTCTTCACAAAACTATAGAAAATTGTGCCAAAATAGCACAGATTTGGGTAAACATATGCGACTTTTGTATAATTTTGACTCAAAATTTGGGAGATTTGGTATACGGATGTGTCCCTTTTTTGAAAATTGGCATTTGGATGGGTGGCTTTTCAAATTTTGCAGAGGCACTTCCCTACCAAAACCAAATTTGAGTACCCCCCCCCCCTAGGGATTAGTGGTGGTCACTTACTCAACTATGGCTATTTTATCTTCCTTTGGCAAACATCATAGTTTCAGTGTTGACATGCGGACCCCAAGTGACTAATTGCGGATACATTTTTGATCAAAACTACAACGATTTGACTATGTTGACCCCATAATCCTGTAAAAGACAGAAGAAATGATGAAATCGTCATGTGAGTGCAAGAAAGTCATATCTGCAATAAGTTATATTTATTTTATGCCTTGTCACAAGAATGTGAAAAATCCCTCAAAATTTCCCTGTCTTATGTCAGTGGTTCTTGAAATGGTTCTTCAGGTCACCTGAAGAACCATTTCAAGAACCACTGACCCAAAACTAGAGATTATAAAGTGTGCATCCAAGTTTATGACAAATGGCAGCTATTGCAGATACAACTTTCTTGTACTCACATGATGATTAATGGTCTAAAGATATTGGCATGACATCCATATGACAACAATCAAACATCAGGCTAACGTAAGGCTTACCTGTTTTTCTCGTGTAGGATTCAGCAAATGTGACACTTGACACGCCCTCTCTGGTTTCCTTGTCCAGGCTTGACATGCTGGAGCTACGAGACCTTGTGAAAGACCCTTCGCTACGATCTAATAACACAATACACAGGGTGCAAAGTACTTGTTAATATATGAAAGCTAATTATACATGAACTTGGATATGCAATGCATGATAATTTCATTGGTTTTGAAGAGAAAATAAAATTTTAAAGAGTCATTCAAAATACAAACAAGCATTAGAGTGCAATTTTGGTAAGAAAAATATGTGTACTTGTGATTTTGAAATGAACAGTCTTGTGCACTTGCACCCCCTTTATTCCTCAACTTCAATATTCATTTTTGTGCAAGTTGTAATTATTAGATATGTGTATATGCGTTACGACAACGATATAGTTTCCTATTAAACTTTGAGTCATTGTAATGCGTTATTGTAGGGTAATTTAATATGGTGCTCTTTATTTTCTGGCATTTTGATTTAAGAGCATTGAAAATTACGAAAAGCTTGTACAATATTGCTCCAAGTCAGCCATAGATAGAAGACATACAAGTGTCTGTCTTTGTACTCCAAATTGCTTATGTCAACATGCATAAAGCACTTGCTTCAAAGTTTGAAACACATTTTGGAATCCCTATCATGGCCGCAACCCCGCAATGCCGGTATGACATTGGTATGATACCGGTGAATGATTGCGATGCCCGGTCGGACACCGGTGGTTATATGACCATAACAGAAGACATCGTATACAAACCGCAAGGTTTTAACTCGGAATTAAAATCTTGCGGGATGCTTACAGCGTCTCTGCGGCTTACGGACACCGACCGGAGAGACCGGTGTCCGATCGGCGTCTGCTGAATTGATGCCGTAAACACATCAAGGAGTATTGTATTGTATTGTATTATCTGCTTATGCTATTGGTTTGGTTCAAAAATGACCATATTTGGAAAAAAATAGCAAAAAACAGTGATTTTGCTTAAACATTTTTCGGGAAAAGTAACTAAAAAATTTGTTACTGCCATTTTATCACATATCGTTTTTTGGAAACTGCACAAAATTATCTAGGATCGCATTTTTTTATTTTTTTCAAATAAAGCCGAATTTTTCGAAAAATAATGAAAACCATGTTAAATGTGCCGTTTCTGACATTTATCTGCATCAATTTTGATAGAAACTAATGAATATCTTTGATTATATGTTTTACATGTTCTACCGATTCATGTAAAAAAATATGTAGGTAAAAAATTAGTGGGAAGAATCTAGGCCAGTCCTTTTAAGGTCGGCATAGTAAATTGCGTGATACGGGCCACTGAAGCTGAGCATAGTCAAAAATCATGTCCAAGGTCGAATTTCTAATTTCATCAGAAACCTTACCTTTGAAACATATTCTATCCTATTAATTAAGGCAACAGAAGGATGCTTATAGAAATGCAACTATCAAGCGCTCAAGCACTAGTGCTTGCACACGCACAAATTAAAGGAAAAATGTAAAATACGTATTGCATTGTAGTCAAGTAGTAGTAGCGCACAACAAGAACACAGAGCGTAATTGCGTAGCGTCGGTCTAGTTGTGGCGCTCGCGTAGCGTAATCCCCTAACTTAGCAGTATTGATAGAGCACAAATAAACCTGTTCCTATCTGTATTTTCTTTAATCTATGGCTGAGACAATATTCATCATGTTTATCTTGTTCTAATCTCAAATCGCTCTTCCTGTGATGGCATTTCAAATGCCATTTTAGTATTTTTATTTAAAAATCATGATCTATATCCTCGTCTTAACACATATACCCATATCTAAAAGCCCAATGTTCAATATAAGGCTGCACATCCAAATACACCCACTCACACAAGAGACATTCCCTATTGACATTCACTTTTCACTCAAAAAACAAATGTCCCTTTTGTGCTGATTACATTGAACAAGTATTAGATAGACCTGATGAGCACGATGATTTCCCTGAACCAGGGGTGTGAGACTCAGGTGATAAAAAGAGTGCAGCATAAGGTCTGCAGTCACATATCAAAGTATAGAGTCCATACATATGAATAACGTACATCGTTTTGGTTATAGATATACATGTACATTAATAGTAGAAACACTATGTCATTTGTATATTTGGGCATTATTTGGCTCTAGATGGTGATATGTGACTCAGCACTAAGATCTTGTTACGATTTGAAATTAGCTTATGAAGAATTTTTGAACATAGGGAGATAAACTCTACCTATCATCAAAATGGTTAATTCCATTCATCTTCAAAGGTAAATTCGTCATGTGAGTGCAAGAAAGTCGTATCTGCAATGGCTGCCCTAAGTTATTTTATTTGACACTTAGTCACTAGAATGTAAAAAATCCCCCCAAAATGTCTCTGCCATATGTCAGTGGCTCTTGAAATGGTTCTTCAGGTGACAGCGTCACCTAAAGAGTCACCTGAAGAACCATTTCAACAGCCACTGACCTAAGACTGGAATTATACAGTGTGCAATCCAAATTTATGACAAATGGCAGCTATTGCAGATACAACTTTCTTGCACTCACATGACGAATTAAGCATTCCTGTTCTGATGAGTGAGCAAGGCTCATACAATGTTAGGTGCAGCAATGTTAAAAGATTAAAACTATCATTACATTCATGAAATTATTTCAAATAATAATACTATGGTATAGCCTGGACTCTGAATATCAGGGAATACTTTGGTTCGACCAATGATCAATTGTAACAAAATATTTGTCAAAGAGGTCTAGGATTCAACAACAGGAAATGATTCCACTTTCAATTTGTTCAAGTGAAACCACAAGCAATCTACTACCTTCATCCCTGATTTTTGACTAATACTTGGTACTCACCAAAATATCTAATGATAGGGATTTTTAAATGTGACTTCCAATTGTGCACACACGTACATTCTAAAATTTAGCTTCTTAAAAATGAAATTCTATGTGACTTTCAACCACAACATACTGTATGCCATTAAATTGGTGATTTGGTGATTTAACAATTCAGTAACACTGAACTTAACAGTAATATACAGGCATGAGATTACATCTTCTTGGAAAAAGCTGGAAAAACATGAGAAATTGGTTTTAAAAATTGCCTCAAAACAGGCTGAAAATAAATAAAATTGTGGAAATTTTGCCATCAAAAAAGCTGGAAAATCTCATGCCTGAATATAATACTGACTGGTTTTATAGACTCACATAGCCTGCTGTAATTCAATAACAGGGACTATGAAGAAGGTGCTTTATATCCGAACTTGCATTTCTTCATTTTGATTCATTAATTTGACCAGAAGAGTGATTTCACTGCGCTTACAATACATCATTATCAAGTTTATGGCTCTAACCCATAGTAGGACTTGAGTAACTTGGGTCTGTAGTACATCAAAGTAGCCGAGTAATCAACTCTGTTATTGCTAGCCATTGGCTTGTTTTTTGCAGTTGATAGTCACATACTTTGTTAGTGTGGAACCTTTGTAACACAAACTCTAGTTATTGCATGGTTTGCTTTACCACCATAGATATAGAGTGGAGATATCAGGCTGTGTTTAAAAGCCCGTATGATGACATCATTAGCCATGGGGCTCAAATTTGGAGTATACATGTCTACTATTTTCTCCCCAAATTTGACGGGGTCCGCTTGCCAGTACTACGATTCGCTAGTCCGAAAGCTTGCTAGTCCGAAACGTTATTCAATGGGGAAAATATAACCTTGAAAAAGGCTTGCTAGTCCAAAAAACAGCTCGCTAGTAAGTCTGAAGGTTCGCTAGTTCGAATATGAAAATAGGCTCGTCAGTCCGAATTGTTAAAACAGCTCGCTAGTCTGAATTAGAAAATAGGCTCCCTAGTCCGAATTTTTAAATAGGCTTGCAAGTCTGGATTTAGAAAACAGCTCGCTAGTCTGAATCTTGAAAAAGGTATTAAAATATACACTTAATTTTTCCTATTTGGACTAGCAAGCTTTTCTTAAAATTCGGACTAGCGAGCTTCTCTTAAAATTTGGACTAGCGAGCCTATTTCTAAATTCGGACTGGCGAGCCTATTTCAAAATTTGGACTAGCGAGCTGTTTCTGAAATTTGTACTGACGAGCTGTTTTTAAAATTTGGACTAGCGAGCCTTATTTCAAATTCGGACTAGCGTGTCTCATTTCAAATTCGGATTAGCGAGCTTTCGGACTAGTAAGCTGTCGGATTAGCGAGCTTTTGGACTAGCGAGCTGTCCCCAATGCGACTTCCGGTGGAGAGTTAGCGCAAATCATACTTCATCATGTGAGCGAAAGAAAGTCCTATCTGTAATGGCTGCAATATATGTTATATTTATTTAACATCTTGTCACTGCAATTTAAAAAATCCTGCAAAATTTACCTGCCACATGTCAGTGGCTCTTGAAATGGCTCTTCAGGTGATACTGTCACATAAAGAACAATTTCAAGAGCCAAGGACTGGACTTTATACAGTGTACAATACAAATGACAAATGGCAGCTACTGCAGATAAGACTTTCTTGCACTCACATGATGACTTACTACAAATCGGCATGTGAGTGCAAGAAGGTCATAAATTTGGATTGCACACTGTCTAATCTCCAGTCTTGGGTCAGTTGTTTTGGAAATGGTTCTTCAGGTGACACCGTCACCTGAAGAACCATTTCAAAAACCACTGACATAAGACAAGGAATTTTTGAGGGGATTTTTAATATTCTTGTGACAAGTTGAAAAATAAATATAACTTAGGGCAGTCATTGCAGATACGACTTTCTTGTACTCACATGATGAAATGTAAACGCTAACCAGATGCAATGGGTGCGTACATGTTTTCATGATCATTTGCAAAAACCTGAATACCCTCATTTTGGTCTCCCTGTCGAAATAAAAATGGCATTGAGTCTAGTATCCCCTCTTTCTAAATATCTATGGTGATCCCATGATTTATAAAATGACCATATCCTATGTGTTATCAGAATTTACGTTACAGAGGTTCCACTTTATCATATGATGAGCATTAAAGTGCAAGTAGTTAAAAATGATTGAAAGGAGAAAAAAATGACATTAGTAAAAATAAAAAAATAATTCTGGTTAAGATATATAAATAGTGCAATGTCTACTACAAGCAGCATAAATTTCAACATGCATATAAAAATCAATCTAAATGCACTTATATGATCCAAACCATTCATCAAATATATGGTAGAAAATAGTGTGTCTAATTTTTTCAAATACTTAATGAATGATTAGGATTTGGGGTTTTACCTACTCCTTTAAATCTTAGTTCGTGGGTGTATTTTTTGAATAAACTTGATGAATGTATACCAAGTAATTTATAAAGGGGGTGGCCCAGGGGCACTCAGGATAAATGTGTTGTCATCACTGAGCAGAAATCATCGGGAAAGGGTACCTTTTTCATGCACAGTGAAAAAGGTAGCAATTTCATGACTTTGTTTTAAAAAAAACTTTTTTTTCAGCAATTGTATTCTGTCGGACGCAGTTGTTGAATTTGGTGTACCCAGTCCTTGTTACTGGCGTGAAACTTACTGTGCGATGTCTATGGAGTGAACCAATATTTCCACAATATTTTATGTTTCCGCTCTGATTCATAAATATTTACTTACAACAAAGATGAAAGACACATTTTTGAACAATATATCAAAGAAAGGGGTTGATACAAAAATTAATTTAGCTGAAAATGTAAATTTTGTAGACTTTTTCATTGACCTCCAATGCAATGTTTCACGCCAGGGAGTAACATGGAACAGCCTCAATTGACCAATCAGAGGACAGGATTCTAGTCTGTGACATCAGTGCGTCCAACAGAATAGTCACTAGTCAGCGTTTAGGGTATGAATTTCAAAGACATGGAAACGGAAGTTACAATGGGTTTGTTATCTACTATTTTGGAGACTTTTCCATATTTTTTCCACTTCTCTCTGATAAAGAAAAAGAATAAAAGTGGAATTTGTAACCCCTAATTTTTGGTTTAGAAACAATTGTGTACCGTACTAACTAAGTATATTGTTATGTCAGTGAAAAGGGTAGACTTTTGAATGTATGTCTGTGATAAGGGTTTAATTGTGATAAGGGTTCCAAATTAGCATTCAAGATATTCACATATAGGGTATAATTTGGAAGGGCTTGCTCTGTGATGACAACATGTGAAAGTATGTCAGTTGCCCCCTGGGGGATGGGTACTCATTTTAACCACCTAGTAAACCCAACGGATTGGTGGCCATCTTGGATCATCACTTATGGAGGGTGAACTATTGTACCTCCGACACTTTACAGATGCGCCTGATAAACCTAAAGATGTTTCAAAACGGAATCGCAGAAAATCGCAAGTGGCTATAGGAGCTGATATAAATCTGCTGAGGGTTTGTGAGTGAATGAAAATCCATGTGCTGTTTGTGGGTCAAATACAGATTTCCAAGCAATCTTACCCGTTTCCGAACCAATTCAGAGGCACAATAGCCCTGCTCCATAAAGTGACATCAAAATGGGTGCTGGTTCCCCATTAAAATCGAAATCAAAAACAGGGACATACCAAATTGAAAATGTTTGCTCACATCAGTTAGGCATTCAAAAACACACCCACAAACAATATACTTTGTCATGTAAGTGCAAGAAAGTTGTATCTGCAATAGCTGCCATAAGTAATATTCATTCAACTAATTGTCACTACCATGTGAAAAATTGCTCAAAATTTCCCTGCCATATGTCAGTGGCTCTTGAAATGGTTCATCAGTTGACACCATCGCCTTAAGAATCATTTCAAGAGCCACTGACCCAAGACTGGATACAGCAATACACAATCCATTTTTTGTTGTTGAAATGGCAGCTATTGCAGATATGACTTTCTTGCACTGCCATGTGTTGAGAGTTAGTCTAATATCTTGCATGCAAAAGACGTGAGACTCACTGCTACGCAGACCCTTTTGAACCATACTCCACAATGAAGAAGAGGTAGTAGAGGAAGAGGTGGAGGAAGAAGTACTATGCTGTCTACTGCATGCACCGTTGGTACCATTAGATGTAGTAGAGGGGCGCCCCTCGGACTCGGGGTTATCCGAGGACGAGTTAGACGACTGTCTGTCAGCTTCTAAAGTAAATCAGACATCAAAACATACACCATAGCTACTAGCACATCACAACAGGTACAAAAACTTAAGTCCATTTGCCAATCTTTAAGATGGGAATAATTTGGCAAGTTTGGACTAAGAATTATAAGAGTCCAAGTGTCAAGAGGAGCCTTCCCAAAACATTTAGAAAGAAGAGTACACACTCTGACCTAAACAATCTGAATGTCCGTTTCTTTCAAGTTCTCTATAAGGCAAAAAAAAAATTGTTTGGTTGCCCTCCACCGACCGACCCTATTTTTCAGCCCGACCCAAACTTTTTTTTCATGAAATTTTTTTTTTCCAAAAAAAAATATGCAAAACTTACCGAAAACTACAAAAAAAAAGTTATATTTTTCGCTTTTTTCGATATTCAATTCTCAAAATGTTTAAGATGTCCCAAATTACTACAAGAAGTATTTGACTGTTTTGATTTGGATGTCGCGGGGAAGTTGTGAAGGCTGGAGCGGCCAATCGACCAAGCAGTACGTGGAAGAGTATTATAAAAAAAAAAAAAAAAAAATGACCGACCGACCCTCTCTGAAAAAAGCTCTGGAGGGCAACCAAACAATTTTTTTTTTGGCCTAATTATTGCAAACACTGGCCATGTGCAACCACTTATCAAGTGTTGAGGTTATCAGTTTGGAGTCATCACCTAGCGTCTTTGTTAAAAGTGCATCGGACAAAATATCATAATTTCATTGGTAGGTAATTTGCAACTCTTTTTAAGATTTCAACTCTATGGGGCAGCAATTTAATTAACGATAATTGATAATGAAAGAAAATCTAATTATGTAGGTATATAGTAACTGAATATGAAAATAACTTTTGTATATGCTATCATTATTACCGATAACACTTACAAATGATGTAAAAATCATGAAATGTTTGGAAAAAAGTTTGGGGATGATGCTGACCTTGTCCAATGCCCCCTTTGAGATTGGTTACCTTTTGTTATGTAACGAAATAGAGGCATTGCCTAATGACAGGACATTCCCAAAACTTTACACCCCCCCCCCCCTCCACCTTGATGATGGCAAATGAACCCTACAGAAAATAAAACGCATACTTTAGCATAGCATACTAAAAAGATAAATAGGTATACATAGGAATACATAGCAACCATCACCACTAAATACAACACTGTATTGAAGAATATCAAATTTAATATAGATATAAAATAAATGAAAATGGCAATTTAGTTACTGTTTTGGCTCAAGATTTTATAAGACAAAACAACATATTTCAGTTTAATATTGCCTTACAATGTCAGACTTTCGGGTTCTTCTCAATTTGTATATTGGATACTTTAAAATCTGTTTAAATACTATTAAAAATATTTGCTCTTAATATAAACATGCAAAGCAATATGAAATTCCGCTTGTTTAATAGCTGAATGAAACTTTGGGAAAGATGCATTTGCAGTGCTAAATTAAGCAGAAATAGAGTAATGTTGATTTTGAAAGATATATAAATTTGATCATTTTGTGAAAAAAGAATGCATAAAATAGGTGTAAATTGCAGTTTAAATGCAAAAAAAAAACCTGATATAAAATGATCAATATTAGGTAATCAATCATGCATCAGTTGTCTGAAGATGGCAATCTTGTGAAACTCGGAGATGCTTTTTGGTTTTATTACCAATAGTACATGCATGAAAATATGTGCAAAATTTGATTACATTCGCTGTGTGAATGAAAATTATTTTAAAGAATTGAATTAAAAGATAATATTTAATAAGACCACTGATGTACTTTTGACTACTTTATTGTATACTATTAGAAATGGCTTTGAAAAAGTAAATTATATGAATGGAGATTTTTGATAATAACAAAGGTAATTAAATTTTAAATGGTTTAGTTACCCATTGAATTAAGAAATATTTTTTAAAAATAAATGCCTTCGTTACAGCGATGCAAGATGTATGGAAATTATTTAGAAATGAATTGTAATTGGAACTAAT
>JXSR01S031613.1:112579-135946 GCA_000969725.1 Ophiothrix spiculata
TTTTAAAACTTTTTGAAATGAAATATAAAAAGTAATAATTTTAGTTTGATTTGATTTAAATTGTCACTTAAACAAGACTTAATTTTGTTGTTGTTGTTGTTGCAAATCTAGACAATATAAAAATCTACTTAATTGTCAGGCAGTATACTGTGCACTTCAAATCCAGGCTGTCAAAATGTCACTCTCAATCAAGCCAAAAACTCACCCAACCGGCCTAGTCAACATCATGATGAACATTTCTAAACAAAATGACTGCATAACAAGACAAATCAATTACACAAACATGCAGAATTTGGCATCTTTACATCAAACGTCCCTTATTATGCTTTCTCTATTTACAAAGTGTACCTGAAATATAAAACATTTTCAGTACAATGTGCAATCATAATTTGGCTTCTTTTTTCCCTGCTTCTACCAAATATTTATTTTGCAATGACGATTTTGACTGCATAAAACCATAAACTTCATGATAAAAACAAAAATCCTAATCAGTTGTAAAACTTGAAACATTTTCTTGGACTAAATTACACATCAAGATTACATAACCTGACTAAATTACTGCATAGTATCACCAGAGGTACACCTGCATTGAGTACAACCACAATATGTATGTACTCCAAAGACACACATCTTTATAGTAGATCTTGACTGATACATCTTCAGAACACAGTCAGAATACTTCAGTGTGATTCCATACTGGTGTACCAATGATGGTACTCTGTAGTTGATGCCATCCACCAATCCAAGTCATATTGCCATATACATCAAATATTCCGTCGTATGTTTTGATACTGAAGAGTCTGCTATTGTTTCATCAAAATTTCATGAACTATCCATATTTTTATCAAATGTAAAAACAGCATAAAAGTGCAAAACATCATAAATAAATTTATGAAACGCTATGACATCCTGACTGTCTAAAAAAACCTGTGAGTTACGTGTAAAAAACACCAGCTTTTTCTTGAAATTTGACTCAGTGATACTAACATATCACTTCACCTAATCGTACTTGACATTACAATTAAACACAGTATTTAAATTCAAGGGAACTCTGTCATCAGTCGAGTGGTAACCTATCCAGTGCAAAGTACATTTCTTAATAAATTTTGGATTTTATTTCAATAAATTAGTACCTGCTAAATTGATTAAAACTCCAACAAAGCATTTACAATTATTATTTTATCATTTTTATCTTTTAAATTCTTGTGAGCATTCATCATACATTATTACACGCAAGTTTTACTTTTTTTCAACAGGTTGCATCCAGATTATTACCAAATTTTAGCCAGTATCATATTAAATAATTTATACTGGATGTGACGGAAATGAAACAGACAAAAATGGTGAGGCTATGAAATATTAGTCATAACGGAAACGTACTGACTGACTGATTGGACATGGACTATTGATCTTTGCATTTATACAGCACACGGATAATCACTTGAAAAATCATGACGAAAAAATCTCCATAAATTGATATCTTTGCTTCCTATATTTCCCTTTAAGAATACTAAGATGACATAACTGTTGACATAGCTGTTGACAGAGTTCACCATGATTAGAATGTGACCTGCAAACTTGCTCTGAACATAAAGGATGAAAAACTGAGGCGAGATGAAAGACGAGAAAAGGCTTCAAGGAGGTCAGAGGCACAAGCTGCTGGTGCTAACTACGTTTACAACCAGTATAAACAGGATTAAGTAGTTTCAAGTTGCAATAACCCGGTTTAATAACTACAGAATTATGTGCAACTTGGTTTAACAACCTTTGTTTATCTGGTTTAGTGCATAATCTACAACTATTTGATATATTTAACTGTTGCAACAAGACTCTATTGTTAAATCCATGTAAGTACTGGAGTCTGATGCATTATGGAAATGATAAATCGGCACCTTCTTTGCTCAGTGCACCAGAATCGAATACTCAATGGAGCGACAATACAGTTTTATGCACAGTACTACAATTATTAAATCAGTCGCAGTCTGGAAGATCAAAACGTACTCTGGAACTTTAAAGGTTACACATTTATTATATTTGTATAACTTAAGCAATTCTGATTTCTAAGCAAAAATTTGTTCCACACTGATATATAGATATATCTTTTCATTTATGACTATTTAAAGGTGTGTATTCCGATCACTTTGTGGACCCTATATTCCAAAATTAAATTGGAAATTTTGATACCATAAGGAAGCCCATATTTTTCTCATAATCCCTGCAAATTTCCATGCCCATATTATGATTTGTAGAGTAATGGTCAAAATAGTGATACTACTATGAGATTTTGTTAACAAACTTAGTTTTTAATGAGTCATTCTCAGACACATTTTTGCCTGTAGCATCAATTTGGCTCAAGGTATGCGCATCAAACTTCACATTTGCTATCTGCGGGTGACAACCATTCATTCCAATATCAAAAGGAGCATATGTTAAATTTCTCACCAGATCGGAATACCTACCTTTAATGAAAGTAAATTTGATTTTTAAACAAATTTGGAAACATATAGGATGTCTGGTATATTATCAATGACTGTTCACAGAAAAAAAATTAATTGGCTTTTTATCAAACAGAGCAAAGCAGGCTTGGGAGGTAATTGGTTTTTTTGATTTATAGGGATGGGCAAGAGATTGATCTTCCAGACTGAGTGGTTAGTTAAAGTTAGTATCAACTTAATGTGCTAAAGAACAGTACAACTATGGCATACATTGAGAGCACTGGTATTCGGTATGGTACTATGAGGCTGGCTGCTTGGACTCCTTGTGCATGGAATGACATGTCCTATGAACTTTGACCTTTGGGGTCAAAGGTTGAGCAAAATCCATAACCAAACTTTGAGGAGGACAAGGTAGGTTTTATGGGAGGACTCCTTGTGTAACTAACTCACAAATACTCAAGCCAATTGGAAAAGCACAACCTATTAAGTCCATTAGCTAAATGTTTTGTATCGAAACAGTTACGATACCTTTTGACTTGTGATCAAGACCTCTGATCGAGAGGTCGAAAGCTAAAAAGATGTGAGTAATCACTGGATTTAACATAACTTTTTATTATAATCAAAAATACTCTTCACCAACTGAGCACTATTCAGATCTATTCAGATAACTCTCTGCATAAACTTGAGATCAAGGCACGTAAAAAATATAAACTAACCTACCTTACCTTATTGACACTAAAATATCTACATTACTGAATTATTTCTGAACTTTATTAGAGTTTACATGGTGTATCAAAAAGAGGTTTACATTTTTTAATATGCCTCCACTACAAAAAGTATAACATATTCTGTGAATTTGTTTTGAATTATAAACAAGATGGTTCGCGAACCACAAGTCTCGCCTGCTGGTAGCTCATAAAGGATTTCAGCAGATAAATAAATAAATATGACATATTTATAGAGGATAGCCTCATCAGTGTCTAGCACTGCATTCCATGAGGGTCAGATGATCAGATTTATTTACCAGTTTTAGTGCAGGAGGAAAACCGGAGCACCTGGAGAAAAACCTGCGGAAGCAAGTTTGGACTAGCAACCAATTGCACATACAGCGCCTAGACCGGGGTTCAAACCCGTGGCAGATAAATTTATTATAAAAAATGGTCACCTTTCTGGTGATTGTTAAGTCAATGTTGGACCACAGTTTAAAGAAGTTTGATCCATGTGGGGTCAAGGGTTTTCAAGTTATGGCCAAAATCTTGACATGACCTCAGATGACCTTTGACCTTGAAATGACCTCCGGTCAATTTTTTGACAACTTTGGCAATTTGACCTCAAATGACCTTTTGACCTTAATTGACATCAAACTTGGGAAAGGGCTATCCAAGGTCTACATTTACTCCATGTAGAGTCATAAGATATTGCCGTGACCTTGAAATGACCTTGGATGACATCAGGTCAAATATTTGACCTAAAATGACCTCTGGTCAACTTTTCCACTATTTTGAAAATTTTACCTCATATGACCTTTTGACCCTGACTGAACTTGACCTGGGAACAAAAGCTATCCATGGTTCACGTTTAAGCCATGTAGGGTTAAGGGTTCATCGTATGACCTCAGGTCGACTTTTTGAAATTGAATTTTAGATTTGTCCTCAAATGACCTTTGGTCTTGAATGACCTTGACCACACCCCCAAAAGTTTTGCTGCACGAGTTTATCTTTGGACCCTTCATGTCACAAAGTTTCATCATTGTGCGCCTTGTGATTCTCTAGTTAATTCAAAACTTTAACCAAACTACCACACACACGCACACCTACAGACACAGACACATACTACGTACAGACAGAGTGACTGCTAAGTCTCTTCTGAACTTATAGTTCAGGCGAGACAATAAAAAAGACCACGGTCTTTCCGTAACAGAAAAAATAACAGATCCAATTAGCAACTTTTCATTCATTATTATAAACATTTGGTGTTTTTGATATTGTTCCGAAGTGCCTTTAACCCATTTTTGCATATAAAAATGTATGTTTGTGGCCATATTGGGTCCCAAAACAGGTTCAATATTGGACTTGTAACATCCTTAGTTCGGGAAAAATGCTAATATTGTTACCCATAAAGCCATATTCCATCGATTATTATGAACATTTGAAATTTTTGTTAGTGTTTCAAAGTGCCTCTAACCCAGTTTTGCACATAAAACATATTTTAGCAGCCATTTTGGATCCCAGAGCAGGCGCCATTTTGATTTTTATACAGGGAGCACACCAGTAATTCAGCTCCCATAGGCTTTACATGTAAATATATGGTAATATAACGGCCGATTTCAAGCCTTTTGGGCAATGTTTACTAGCCGTGACACCTATCAATTTATTCAGAACGGATGAAATTTTAACATATGTTTCCATGGGGGTTTATGTGATTAGATTTTGCGCTAGGGGCCGCCAAAGAGCGCCCTCATTATTTTTGACCCGTTTTTAAGCCTCCTAACGATATTTGGGCTCTTACGCATTTGACGGGACTCAGTACTTTCGCCGGGAAAAAGTTAGATTCATTATTGATGCATGGATATGAACACGTAGGCTTTAAACTTTTGTTTTATGATTTAAAAATCACCAATGAGCCCAAGATAGTCTCAAACGAGTCCAAAACATGACTCAATTGCATGCGATTTTAGGGACTATTACCCAATATCCCACCAATCGTGGAGTGATTTACTGGTGTGCTCCCTACAAGCTTACAATACAATTAGGCGACAATTAATGATCATGTTGTAACCCTAAATATTATTTCCAGTTGATTATTTACGATATCAGGCATTTTAAACGCTGCTTTGATCGACTTTAATTAAAATCCAAGTATTTCTAGATGTGTGACAACTGACACAAAAATTATGGTGAATTTTGCAACTTGTAAGTAAAATCAGTTGTGCAAGGATTGCATGATTCAATATCTGTAATTCTGACTGAAAGTAACATTCTTTTTGCTGAAAAGAAGATCAAATAAGAATAACTTTTGATGTTTGAAGGTTAAATCCTGTCCATTTTGGTCTTTTGATTATCCTTTAAGTGTTAAGTAAACTTTGGATAATTGACCATTGTCTCCCTTTTTTATCACACTTCAATTGCAAGGCTATGTCTCTGTCCACATAAAAGAATGCAACATTCTTGGATACTTAAATTCATCACCGTTGTGGCATCAGTAATGATTGACTAACATCATTTGGTTTGACGTCCTAAGGTCTCTTTCATAAGGGTCAGTTGAAGCTAAAGACATTCACGAATTGATCAACATCTTTTGACATGCAGGAAATGATACAGTTCACTAACCTTTGTAGAAGAGAAAATATCATAAGGATCATTTGTTATTTTCATTGACTTTGCACGACCGATTTTATTTACAATTGACAAGAAAGACCACAATTTTTGTATTGGTTGTCACATATCTGATTTTTCTCTGCTATGGAAAGACAATGGTATATTCTAGTTATAATTCAAAGTAAATGTACAGTATGTACTAGACTTTTTGAAATGGTGGCACATGAATAACTGTAAACTTATTTTTGATACACCCTGTATAGCATCTGGCTGTTATAACACACATATCCTACTCTATCCTAATACCTAAACGGGGTTTGTATTAAAAAGATAGAATGAAGCTGGTTATTGTATTTATTGTTTAATCAACTAAACTATAGCTTCCAAATTTATCTGCAAGTTCCTCTATTCTTTGTTTGCTATTTTTCACTAAATATGTTACAAAACTTGTTTGCAAGGAAATAATTTATTTATGGTTCTGTAATCTATTTTCTCTAAGACCTGTTGTCTTTTATTTCTACAATAACTGTACCTCTCTCAAAGTCCTTTATTCAGAAACAAGTTGTTTTATAAAGTTAGATAGAATCAAACTGTCATGTCCAGATACTAAGTCATTTGTGTGCAAATCTATCGCAGTAGACGGGTAATGAAATGACCACTTGTCTAGAATTTATATTCTTAATCCTGTCAAATGTGGGTCTCAAATAAAAAAATTAAACATACTTTATATTAAAAAGGTAAATCACTTTCTTGGTTAGTCACTACATTTTTCTTTTAAATTTGTATCGTCCCTCAATTGTAATACAACCTATATGAGCACATGGCATGTCAGATTAAGTACGAGGGGACAAATCAAATTACAACATATATTTCTCATTTGTACTAAAATTTGAAAAAAAAGTATGATATTTCAATTTAACTTGGAAAGTTTTTAAAAGTTCACAGGGTACTGAAATCAGGGAACAGATTTAAAAGGGATGTCATTGGGATTTGATTGATGGAAATGGGGTCAGGTTGATGATTTGGATTAATGCAGAACAAAATACAGATTCAGAGCAAAATCAAATCAATTGGGTAAAAGTTTGCATTTCAACAGTAACAAAAAAACATTCGAAATCAGTAAACTACCTGTTCAGGAGTAAGATGTTTGCAAGAATCTCAAAACAAAATTGTAAGCGGAAAAATTTCTTAATGCAGACATGTGACATTAATTAAGCAAGCAAAGCGCTACAAAAATGTTAGTAGCACATCTTTGCGATACGATTTGATGATTTACTTTTTACAATGATTACACCTTGAGTTTTGCAAGTTTGGTCACGTTCAGTTCTACAAACATTAATGCCTCACATATAAAGAAAGGGCACCCTAACCCACTGAAAAATGTGCCTCACATATAAACAAAGGGCACCCAACCCACCGACAATTCAATTATTCAATTCCTATAATCCTAAACACAAACATTCTTATAGTACATCATCAACTAACTCATGCGACGCTGAAATAAATTTCAAATGTATATTAACCCAATAACCTGACACAAACTGCGACCTATAGGTATCCTAAACATATTTTGTCTAAGCTAGGGGGACTTTCAGATGCCTTTAGACTGGTGAAAACCCACATATTTGGTAACATTGATTCCTTGAGTTTCAACCTATTATCTAAACCAGGAAGAAATAATTATTTTAAAATTTTGTTAGAGAAGGTTCAAAACTCAACCATAAGGCCTGCTGGTTTTAAAATTTTAAAATTGTATTTTGTGTAAAATTCTTTCATATTTAAATATTTTTAATGGGCAACATACAATAATAGACATTGACTAAGGAATATTTTCTTTAAAAAGTCAACACAATTGAATTTTGCAATTCAAAATATACTTGGAAAATGTATTAAATTAAAAAAAAAGTTGGGTCATTTTTAGGATCAGAATGTCATATTCCTCAAAGGTTACTCATAGTAAACTGACTTGGATATTTGAATTATTATTGTTACATAATTCATAATTAATTCATAATTCATAATCTATTTTCTTTCCACATATATGTAAATACAGTGTATACAATTGCATATTAACTTAGTATAAACATTGCGGAGGAGAACAAGAAAATAAGCCAAAGGCCTGTCAAGTCCTTGTCTCCAGTTAAGAAACAGATTAAAATAAAATGAATGACAAAGAACAATTAAGATTTCCTTCCTCCCAGACCACAATTCGATAGCCAAAGAGTAGAATGGGACATACCAAGCTTTTGAATTAGCATTTTAACGATACACTTTTTAAAATTTCATTTAAAAAGTTTTCAATTCTGTGAACCGAAAAATGACAAATAAGTACACTGCCTAGTTCAAAATTAATTATTTCATATGGTATAAATAATCTGTTGAATAGATACATCAAGAAACATGTTTTTAAAAAATGGGTTTACACCAACTTAAAAAAGAATATCTAAACTAAAAACTAACTCCATGATTGATAAAATAATGTTCATATGCACTCACCTACATAAAGAAAGAAAACTGGAAACCAGCTAAAAGATAGACTTGTGCAAGGCTTCAGAACTAAAAAGGGACACCATCTAAAATAAGGACTTGTGCAAAGGCTAAGTGGACAGACATAATACCGGTTCAACAAATACTCTCAACCTGTCATGCAAAGTTCACAATTTGACCTTGATTAATAATCTGGTACATTGAAAAACATCGATGGTCATTTGTTTTCTTTGTTCACAATAAAGATATGCTTGAAATATTGCAACCTTTTATAATTATAATTTATTAACTTCACAAAAATCATTTAAACAACCCTGTTCCCCTCAATTTCTCACATACTGAAGTATGTGAATAAAAAATTCATTGTCAATCTTGTTAGTGGTTGTCAACAATATGATTCAGAACAACAAAGTGTGTATGTGTTTCTAAACAATTTTATCGACAAAATGTAGATGTGTGTTTCGTAACAGTTTTCTTGACAAAATGTGTTTGTGTTTCCTAACAATTTTTCTTATTAAGTTAGTAAAGCTCTTGCGCCTCAATTCTTTGTTGTGTTATTTGAAAATCTGAGTACAAAACAAAGCATTCAATCGTGATTTTTGAAACATCATTTTTTTTAATCAGAAGACAATATTGTTGTAATTTAGAGAGTCAAATAAGTTTAATCTAAAGTGCTCCGGTTAGTACCAAATACAAGTAGCGTAGAAGTTTAAAATATGAACATTCTAAAGTTTTATCTTGTGAACAAAAAAAAAGCATCTTTAAATACCAAAGACACCATACCACAAATTATCATCAACTTCTCCAATGTACTAAATAAGATCTAAACCCATGTGAACTTTGCAATATGGGAGGTTGAAACAAAGTCAGAAGGAAATTATAATAAGACAGTTGTTTCTTGAGAAAATCAACGGTTGTACTAAAACTTATGACGGAAACAGGAATCTGTACTAGAAACACCCACACAGGAGTCCACCCATGCAGCTTGTTATTATATAATCATAACGAATACCTTCACCATTGCCCGAATCGGTCAGAGTTGACTGTGACTTCAGCACTTTGCGGGAATCTCGTGACTTACTACGCTTAAGCTGTGCGGGGTCGTGGTTGTTGCGCATTTTACGGCTCGAGGTATTGCTCGCCCCAGCGCCGCCACCACCACCTCCCGTAGGGCTTGTACATACACCATTCTGAAAATAAATATAATAAAAACCAAGAATGCATTTTAAAGAATGCAACATATAACCAATACAATTTCAGACAAAAATAAATCAATATAGCGCAGCGTAACTTCCTTCACTTTGCACCAATGAGTTTCTAGTTCAGTTCTTGGTCCCGATGCTGTATGCGCATTGGCTCTTTTTCTGTGAATCAATTCATTTGATTGGGATAACCAATACAATTTCAGACAAAAATCAATCAATATAGCGCAGCGTAACTTCCTTCACTTTGCACCAATGAGTTCCGAGTTCACTTCTTGATCCAAATGCTGTATGCGCATTGGCTCTTTTTCTGTGAATCAATTCACTTGAATGGGAAAGAAAATGACTGAAAGTAAAACTACAGTATATTACTTAAATGTATTTAGGTAATATAATATCATAAGATACAGTGAATAAATAAGCAAGAATTTGGTTCCAACAAATTACTCTTTTAAACTGAATTATGAGTTTTGATATTTTTGATTTTCTTTTTCTATAGCAAATCTATAGGTCATACCAGGCCCCTTATACTTCATAACTTATTTGATTACTATTTTGCAATAGTCACTGGTTAACATTTCCTCGCTGATCATGTGATCAGTGGCTCCAATTAACGAGGACACCCAAAGAATAATCCTGCTCAAATATCGATAAATCCCGACATCGTCCTTGATGAGTGTTACGCTTAATCGGGTACAAGGTGTGCAGCATTCTTCATTGTGTGTCCTCGTTTCTGTCCACATATTACGTTACACGTTACGCTAATTGGGGCCATGTTTTGAACTGAGTGTCATCTCTGTTACTCTGTGGTCATACCTGCTCTTGCATGCCTTGCCCAGGACTTCTATACCTCTCTGCGTCTGCCATACATTGCTCTACTATATCGCCTAGGCCTTGTGATTTGGTTTTCTTAGGTGAGCGTGGAGTTCTCTGATAGGGATCGGCTGAGCCGTACAGGTCTGGCGTCCCCATGTTGAGTAGACACGTCTTCTGCATGTGGTCAACTATTACTATGCCATTTACTGTGCCAAATACCATGCTGACCAGAAAAAACATATGGCATCATTATGAGGTTATCATAATTTGTACAAATCAAATACATTGCAAATACAGGAAATGTCATGTGTGACAATATGTGACCCGTCATATCGAAAGGTACCTAAAGGTCGGCATAGTAAATTACGAGATACAGGCCATTAAAGCTGAGCATAGTCAAAAATCACGTCCAAGGTCGAATTTCTAATTTCATCAGAAACGTTACCTTTGAAGTGTATTCTATCATATAAATCAGGTTCCAACATCCAAAACCGAGATAAAAATCCTTTCTCTATTCAAGGTTTACCAGTACAGAAACTTTCAACTTGATTTTCTCATAACTATAGTTTTCTGAATCAGCCCGATGCCTTTTACCAATTTGGATGTAACTTTGCAATTGAACATCCAATAACCAAAGGCAAGGTGTCATTTTAAAGCTTAAAATATAATCTTTCAGATGAGACCAAAAAATCAATTTTCATTTTGGGACCCTTAAGGTACCTTTCGATATGACGGGTCACATATGAATTATATGCTGTTTACAGCAGAGATATCTATAAGTAAATAATCGTCTCTGGTTTACAGCTTATCTACTAAAATGCAAGTATAAACAAAATAAATGAATTTAACAAAGATAAACCAAGTGTAAGAAGGTTAAAGTATAATTCTATCATGTAAATCTCTCTTTCAAAAGATCAATTTTGATACAGATCATGTCAAATCAGACATAGATAATTTGATCAACACAAAATAGGTGGCCTATTACTAATGTTTCTGTCCATATGCCTTATGTCGCTATTTTTGTCAACATAAAGCATATATCAACATGAAATGTCATTCGTCAACAAAATATACCTATGGCCAAGTACAATTTCATAAAAACTTGATATTTAATTTAAGGCATTACTTCAAACATAAAAACAATAATATCACTCACAAAAACATGCTAAAATGTTCAAATTATCGTTTCCTTTCTCACCTACTTTTCAAACACATAAATCTGTCGTTAACACACATTTTTAATGCTGTTATGGTGGTTCACAACAAAATAGTAACAACATATCAATTTTACATCATCCATTGTCATTTACAAAAAGAACTACTAAAGGAGCACCACTACTTACTACATTATAGGTATATACATCAAAAATAAGTCATTAAGCTTCTGCAATCAACTTTGTTTTTTCCAGTAATAACAACTCTGGTAACAACTTTATGTCGACACATATGTTGATTTAGATAAACAATATTGCAACATATTGACAAGAAAAAACAGCCCGACAACACACTTACATCGTGAATTGATACAGAAAAAGCTAAAGCCTGTGCATAGCTTAACACTGTAGCAGATGAATTATGAGTGGTATGCCCGACTCACACAGTACCCATGGCGTGACGAGTGGGATTACCTTTGCTAGCAGATAGGAAAAGCTTCACATTTCCCATCTGTTTAGTGAATATCAAAGTTTCGTCGTAAATATTGAATCAATTTAGCGAAAGTTTTTTTCTCTTGAACTTAAAATTATTATTTCCAACATCAATCTTGATCATATTACATATGATACAATGTACTTTTAGAAAAACTTATTTCTATCATGTTTTCAACAAGCTCAGATGTTGTAAGAAAATCAACAAAGGTTATTAAATTCTGAATGCATCATTTAAAAAGTTTCTGGTATTGGCTATAAAAATTCAACGTTCTTAAAATTGATCAATAAAAACTCCTTTTAGAAAGAAATTAGGTATATTGTAAATGGCTGCACATGTTGACACTTCTTGATTGCGACAAATCAGGATTGTTCTTAGAAAGAGGTCAGGCATATTGTGATTGGCTACAAGAGTAGACACTTCTTGATACTGACCAATAAGGATTGTTGTTAGAAAGCAAATACTTACAGGCCATAGCAAGAGTTGATTTCTAGACATGTGATCATCGCAGGCGCCTCACCATCCACCCACAATAATTGACAACATAAATCGGGCTGGAATCCTGACGCTCTTTTATGCACCCCTCCCTTTACTCTTAAATTGGGGACGTTGTCCTTGACCCCCTCACCAGAGCTAGTACTACCCACGGGATTTGTGGTAGCTTCTCTGTCTCTGGGTGTAGAGGGCAGACTGGCGCTGTCTACACTTCTGGAGCTCACAGTACTAGTATTGCGTTTGAGTGGTGTGGGTGGGGGTGGAGGGGGCGCTTCCATTTCTGGTGTGTCGGGTTCATCAGGTTCATATACTATAGCAATTTCCAAGACCTGTTGAAATAAGCAACAAAAGTTAAGATCTGCTAGCACAATTAAAATAACACAAACTTTACTTTGAACAACATGTGAAAAATAGGATGCTTGTTGGGACTATCGCACAGAAAAATTGACTTGCTATGGAACATACCCCTTTTTTGATATGTATAGAAAGAACTTACAATATCAGTACAGTCTGCCAGTAGTTAACATATATTCTCTATCTTTGTGAAGTTATAAGCAAAAATTGAATTATATTATAAGTCATTTGCTGGCAAATGCGATATTCAGTGATAGTGTTTCTAGAAATAAATTGTTAAATTCCCAAAATTATAACAGTTTTGCATCTACCAAACCAATGTTGTAAAGATATCGTACTTTTGTATGTATTTAACATTTCTAAACTATAATAAAGTCACTTTAAAACAACAAACACACGTTCTGAAACTGAAAATTTAGGAAAATAGACACACTGTCAACAATTTGCTACGGAACAAATTGGGTTGAAAATAATCTTTTTAAGAACAAATAATAAGTTTGTTTTGATTCTATCATAACTTTCTTTGATTCAAGAAAGTTTTTTATGAATGTTCATATCCATGTGGAATCGTGGCTAATACCTTTAAGGAAAAAAACATCCTTGAAGCAAAATTGATCCATTACCAGTACGAAGGGATTTTCAAGTTGATTGTGATCTTCTTCCATCCCTGTCTCAATAATGGATAAAATGATGGCACTTGTCTTTAGATCTATATAAAGTAGGGAGCAGGAAAATCAAGGAATTACAACTCACCATTAAAATATTGACTAGCAGTGTATCTATTATTGGTGCCATGACCTTGCTATTTTCTCCATGATTTTGGTTTCAGGTTGAACTATCTCTCATATTTACTGGTTGCCTTACCTGAATTTGTGATGGATTTGAACCAATAGAGTAGCACATGGCCACTAGCCCCTGCTATTGCCAGTAACCTGCTTTCTGGACACACGTGTACTACAAACCTGTGTCTACCCTATCTCTCTTACCTGAAATTTTGTTGGATTCTACCCTGCTGATCCTATAGAGTAGCACATGGCCACTAGCCCCTGCTATTGCCAGTAACCTGCTTTCTGGACACACGTGTACTACAAACCTGTTTCTACCCTATCTCTCTTACCTGTAATTCTGTACTGGACTCTACCCTGCTGAACATATAGAGTAGAGTAGCACATGGCCACTAGCCCCTGCTATTGCCAGTAACCTGCTTTCTGGACACACGTGTACTACAAACCTGTTTCTACCCTATCTCTCTTACCTGTAATTCTGTACTGGACTCTACCCTGCTGAACCTATAGAGTAGCACATGGCCACTAGCCCCTGCTATTGCCAGTAACCTACTCTCAGGACACATTCTAACCATCTGTATTGCAAACGGCTCTTCGTCTCCATCTAGACTCCTTGCCTGTTTCGTCCTTTCAAACACTTTGGATGTTTTTAATTTATATAGTACTTGCAGCATGACTGTAAAAAGGAAAGTGAATCAATTTTATCATTAAAACTTACTCAGCCATGAGAAAGAGGTAACAAAAAGCCTTAAACAGCCTTAAAATGTGAATTTCTTTAAACTTTTATACAGGCAAATGGCCCGAAATATAACTCGGGGATTACCTCAAAACTCAACCTGTGGGTGACCGCCCGGGACAGCTGAAGCAGTTCCTTACAATTTTCATGCCTGTAACCTGGTTAGGCCAAAACAAAAATATTGTTTGTTTGTCCATAACGGCCTCTGAAATGGTCGGGTCGGTAGGTCGTTTTTTTTGTGTGTTTTTTTAATTGTTTTTTTAAATAAATGTACATGAAAGTCACCTTAAAGAATTGAAGAAATGAACAAGAACTAAACTTAACTTAAGAGAACAATATACTGCTGATTCTTAAGAGGTCTTCTACGTTGGAAAATACAGTTCATGTCAATTCTTATCATATTTTTATGATTTGAAGACTTTCTCGATGAATTTTTATATCTTTTTGCATGAAAAATTCTCAAATAAGAGTTGGAAAATAAAAAAAAACTTTATAAAGCACACGGTCGGGCCAAATGTTGACGGTCGGTCGGGCGAGGACAAACAAACAATTTTTTTTTTGGCCTTATGGAGTGTCAGTCGTGGATCCATGACATAAAAAATCTCAGTCAATGAATCTCAAAAAACGAAAAAGATAATCGCTCTTAGAATTAATTCTTAAAATTGATATTTAAATTTTTCTTCAAAAGGTGTGTATTCCAAACACTTCTTCAACCCCCCACTCCCAATATTCCCAAAATCAAATTAGAGATTATGATACTAGAAGGAAGCTCATATTTTCTCATAATCCCTGAAAATTCCTATGCCCATATGGTGTTTCCTTGAAGAGATATGGTCAAAATAGTAGTGAATATCATTTCGTGCTTTAAAATCCCAGGGGTACCTACTCAGTATAAAAGGGGTTTTGGGGATGTGCCACAAATTCAAGTAGCAAAATCAGGCTCTCTGGTATTTCAGTACCTTTTCTTAGCAAAATGTGTTATTTTTATGGTGGTCTTTTTTTTTTTGCAATTGTTCAAACTTAGACAATTAAAGCATTTCTTCACAAAAATTTGTGCCAAAATGGTGCAAGTTTGGGCAAAAACAAGTGATTTTTGAATAAATTTTACTAAAAATTTGGGAGATTTGATATATGAATGGGTCTGTTTTTCTTTGAAATTGATATTTGGATGGGTGGATTTACAAATTATGCAGATGCACGTCCCTACTCAAACCAAATTTGAGTACCCCCAGAGTTAAAAATATTGCAGCACACATGACAAGCCAATATATCTATTACCTTAACGTAGTGGTTGCAATGACACATATTTTCTTGGATTAAATCCAACAATTTAGTGACGAACCGTCAGAGCAATATAGAGGGGAATAGAAGTTATAGAGGGGAATCTGTACTCCCCGCCATCTTGTTGTCGCACATGGAGCAGACTCAGCTTGGAGTTTTGTACCTCCGGATATGTTCAGAGTTTGGTATAAACGCATATACAGTATGCATTTTGTTTCCCGATTGAACAGTGTCCGAATTTCAAGTAGTGTAGCGTCTATTGTGACTTGCTCTGACTAAAGACTCTCAAAGTGGGGCACGCAGAGCCGTAAAATGCCGGAGGTACAATAATTCGCCCTTCATGAGCGACAATCCAAGATGGCCGCCATCCCATAGGATTTACACAGTGGTCAAATCAAAATGGCGGCGAGCACCAATTTCCCTTTATAAATTCCTTGGTTGTGCTTCATTATGACAACTAAAATTGCAAATATGTTGTTTTTACTGCAGCTAGATGCCCTGGGGGTACTCAAATTTGGTTTTGGTATGGGTGTGCCACTGGGAAATGTGAAGTACCACCCATGTATACTTCACAAAATTTACGCTTATTTGGCACAAATTTAGGCTGACTTTTGTTTAAAATTTAAGGGGAAAAAATCAAAAATTTGAATCATTTTGTGCAAATGTCAGAAAATTTTGAAAAACAGACCCATCAAAATACCACATTTTTCAAAGAAAAAAGACCCATTGGCATACAAAGACAGCCTGATTTTGCTACCCAAGTTTGCGGCACATCTCCGTAATCACTTCTGTATTAAGTACCCCTCTCGGACTAGATGTTACAATGCGACATAAACTCTGAAATAACTTTAAGAGGGCACCTTGTTTCTCTACTGTGTTCATCACTCTTACCTTGAGAAGCATCCCAAAACTTTATTGTGCCATCAGCATGCCTAAAAAGGAAACAGAAATTCAGTAATTATCAGAAACAAAATATTATTTTTCCTGTCCGTGTGAGCTTGAAAGATGAGACTTTAGGTAACATTTAAAAACAAACTGAAATCAAGACAATGGATGTTATTAAGCCAGGTATTCCAAAGTTCAGGAGAAGGGCAATGTTTGCTAATTTGAGCAAGGCACTTCAAAATATTGTGGTTGAGCTGAATAAGTTATCTTGTATAACTAAAACAAAGAGGACTAAATAGACTCAAGAGAATTCAGATGAATGGAAGTAATCAGCAAATGTTTGAATTTATTCCTTTTTCAAAATAGACAATCCTTTTTTCTTTTCTTTTTTTATTTTCAAGACCAGTGTTTTGTAGGTTTTGATTTTTTTAATGACATTTACAGGGTATACTTCCAATAACCATATTCAATCTATTTATACCACTGTCTAGTTTAATAAATCTTCTATCCTTACATTTGCTTGTAACAAAAAGGACAAGATAATCAAATTGACCTCCTCATAAAATTGATGCAACTTGAAAGTTTCACTGGCAATTAGCAAATGACGATAAGAGGTACCTACTTGTTTACAGTAAAGCATTCAAATTTTGCAAGAAAATAATTTCAGTAGCACCAAAATTTGCTTTAATTTTGGTAGCACGAAAATTTATTTATTTAGAATGCTGCTAAAAAACAAATAATCTGTAAACCAGAAAGCAAGGAAGGAAGGCTATAAGAAAGCAATTATTTTTATTTTTGTTTGAGACAAGGACCTGACTGTCCACCTGCAGCAGTTCGATATCATTACAACGATCACCTGCGGATATGGCATCTACTAACGTACACTCCCTGTCAAAAGTGTTTGCGCACCCTTAAATACGGGCAAAAACGTAATTATTATATTAAACGACTAAGACTCTAAAAAATTAATGTTTTTTATATGTGCCTAACGTATCCAATATAAATAATCTATGTTTCCTTTTATATTCGATCTTCCATAACCATAAAAACGACCAATTTTCCTGCACCATATAAAAATACACAACACACATTTTTTTGATATTTACCTATGTAGTTTATTATTCAATGCTCGTTATCACCGTGTAATCGTTAAGAAAATTTCCAACAAATGTGCAGTTATGAATTTAAACTCTGTTTTTATGCGCAGAAGAATGTATACAGAATGTTTAGCACGCCATATTTTCAAATGCGGTAAATTCAATTCTTGTTGAGATTTTTAGATCTTTGTTTGTAAAATATAAATCTGAAAAAATATGACGCAAATGATGGACGGTTCTCGAGATATGGCTGGTTAAAGGTTTTGTGCGCAAACACTTTTGACCGGGAGTGTAAATCTGGACATAATTGCTTGTGAGGTAATACTGGTTATCACTTAGAGTGCAGGGGAAATCCCCACAGATAATCTAGCCAGGGGAAATCCCTAATTCTGCTGTCTGTAAAACTGATATCTTTTCCACATGCCTCAGATCAGATTTAGTTTCAGAACAAATCAGGATAATCTCTGCCCTTCAAATTAAAAACAAAGTATGTGCATTTATAAAGCATAGCAGATACTTCCTATAAATATGTATTTTCACTTCAATCCATTCCCATACTAAAAAGTTGTATTTACATACATTTTATATAGTAGATACTGTCTAAGTCATAAAGGGAAATTATTGATCGTCTGCTCATTTGTGCAGGACTTCTGCAAGGGAAAAGGAAGTAACTAGTATTATATACTTCATTAATAAATTTAAGAAGAATGATTGGTCTAAACACAATCAAATGACTCCAAACAGTTGGAACACTTCAGTCTGTAAACCATGAATAGTACAGAAACTCTCAGATGAGTACTATATAGTTCTTCAAAATTAAATCCCTGCTTTTAAAGGGTTACAGTCCAGTAATTCTCTATTTCTTCTTGCTGATCTTTAAAACTTTTTATACCCCTCGTATATACTTACCTGCAGATCTCTGATTAAATATAAGTGACTAAAATTGATGTTTTTCTGAGGGGCACAGTCCTTCAATTGAGGTCACTGAAGGACTGTAGTTTTAATCCAGAGATCTGAAAAATGTCAGTATATATTTGTTTTATATACTTCAATAATAAATTTTAGAATAACATGATTTCTGAAATAACCAAAGGCCTAATTTATCAATTAATCTGATTAATCACAAAATGTAACCCCAAATGTACATGTTATGGTAATTTGTTTAATAAGCTTATAATGTAACTTTGAGGCATGCTTATTCTTGTGGGTGAAAGTATTGTTCGCGTGCATGGACGTATCATTGATTTCTCCATGCAGTTTTTCTGGTTAGAGGAAGACATCTATCGACACCTGCATAGAAATATAAATGCCATTGATACCATTTTTGCACCATAATATATATGTATATTAATTATATATTTGTACTAAAAGTATCCTTCTGTATCAAATTTGATCCTTGATGTGATT
This sequence comes from Ophiothrix spiculata, assembly GCA_000969725.1. Lineage (NCBI taxonomy): Eukaryota > Metazoa > Echinodermata > Ophiuroidea > Amphilepidida > Ophiotrichidae > Ophiothrix > Ophiothrix spiculata. The sequence continues at coordinate 131,524 of JXSR01S031613.1, forward strand.
TGTACCTTGCCCGTTGGATCTACTTTTTATATTTTATATCTCACCATATTGTACATATATAAGGACAAGTGACCATGATGACAAGATTCCATATAGCTCCTTCCCTTCTGGGTGATCTTTAAAACTTTTTGATATCCCCTCATATTTGTATAATATGTTTGCAATACACATACTGCATTTTGACTTTGCTGGACAGAATTCTCGAAATGCACTAAACCAGTTCAAGCAGCAGTGTCAACAAACATCTTGGTGATATTAAAATGGACGGCTCAGTAAGCTTTTGACATAATGAGTAACGACAGTTAGCAATATAATCAGAATCATTATGAGACAGAAATTACAGCTTTGCATGTGTTGGGTTCCCAGAAGAGAAGATATCGTGTGTATCCCATCATGCATTGTGTCCTATGGGATTGTTTGTACAGAAAATTTATGTGAGTAGTTAGTAAAGAAATATCCATAAATCAAAGTTAATTGTTGTAATCTTGCATTTTGGGCATGTTTAATCACTAACTGCTCACATGACTTCCTGTACAAAATTTCCCATAGGAAGCAATGCATGATGGGATATACACAATATCTTCGGTTGGTTTTTTGCATCTGTTGGGATGAAGATTGAACACATCTCAAGTTATGAAATTAGGGATTTCTTGGATTGCCAATTACTTCAGCTACTTGAACAAATCGATTTAACGAATTGAAAAAATTAGTAATTTACAAATTATCTTCTTCAACAAAGACATTTTCAATATGCACCATTTCAAGAATTTTGCGAATGGCGTAAGTCAAATTTTAAAATAATATTTTCACGATCTCAAAACATAGTTCAAAGACTGTTTAAGTTTGTAATTTTATCTCCATTTTGTGACCGTTTATCTCGAAATACCCGTACAAGCAGTATCTGGTAGTTTTACCTTTTTCAAACATTTGCAAAGACCATGTTATAAGGTTTTTTATGACTTCTCATTGAACTTCAGTAAGGAGACAAATTATGGTCCTTCAAATGTGGTCTAGTAGCTCAAGGTGAAACTAAGATAAACTCAAATTTTAATGAGCCCTATGTTTTCATATTGATGATTCAAAAGAATAGAAATTTAAAATAATTTACTGGAAATGAAATTTTGCAGGTGTTTTAGAGCAATCATACAGACTGTGAATCTGTAAAAAACAAATTTTGAACTTTTGCATGCATTTTCACATGTAGTGCAAAATGGGGTTAACTGCATTTACAGCTGGTTCGAGGTGAACGGGCATATTAACTGTCAACCTAGAAGTACGAAGTAGGAAATCTGTTTCAAAAACCCATAGCATTCTACAAAACTGTGAATTGGTGTTTTTGTATTGTGTAAAAGACTAGCAATGATAAAGATCAAATCACTGTATATTAAAATATTTTGTGCATGAATCTTTTATGATGTTGGTATTATTTTAGGCTAATTTTGTTGTTACCACTTTGACAACCCTTGAACATAAGTTCATTTGAATATTAAGCAAGATGGGGCACATTGATATGATCCGAAAAATATGGACTATTTTATTTCCCGTATGGTCATATTGGTTCAGGGGCGTTAATCGGCTGCTTGGTGTATACTTCAAGGTTATAGTAGTTTCATTTATTAAGTTTCCCTGCATACTGCATGGTTTAACTCAAGCATAATGCGTGCGATCATCAGCGCTTCACAAGCACTGGAATTAGGCCAATCACACGCTGTAAATATGTGAGACTTTCACGCAAACCACAGTAGCAACAAGCGTCGTTCTCCAAAAAAAACGGGAATGGAGAAACTTAATTATTAAAAATACTATATAGAGTTTAGTGTTACTTACCCCGTTATGACTATTTCATGGTCACTGCTTCCGCCCGTGCCCCAACCACCACCTTTTACAGGCCAATTCTAAAGACAGATCAAAACAGGTACATCATCAGTACCATTAAAAGATCTAAAATGCAAATATACTTCATCTTTTTAAATGTTATAATGAGAAATTGAGAAAAGATTAATCAACCGAAAAACACCTAAAGTTGAAACAATTGAAATTCTTCCAACTGATCTCAAATCTCTCACAGACCAAATACTAAGGATAAACCCACAGTCTATTTCCTAGGCGTTTCATCATGTTTAAATTAACAATAGAAAAACAGCTGGAATGATTCTGAAAGAACAATACACAAATCAACAACCATTTCCTGACTGCATCTACCAGAGAACAATTATAACTCTTGGGATGAGTAGAGCTGCGGAAGTTTGGCCAGACAAATTTGAAGACAAATTTGAAGCCGATCTTTTTGGCGTATCGAAAAAAAACCTGTCAAATCAGACATGTAGTCTGCTCTTGCCAAATAAGTATGTGGTCTGCTCTAGCCAGATAATTCAATTGTGGTTCTTTGTGTTAGGTAGCTAACATACAGAATACACCATGCAATTTCCAAACTTTCCATGAACTATGCTTTAAGTGTACAGCGTAGAGGTGCACATTTGTTGACTGCCTCGGGCCTACGCTGACCATCTTGCAATCAATCCTCTCTTGACTACCTAGGGAGCAAAACGGGTTTACCTGCAACGAGAAATTATTTTAATGTGTCCTATCTAGATGGGTTCTATGGACCATAGGTAACAGCACTATGGGTGGACACAAAATCAATCTGTTGCATGGGACCCTGTAAGTCATTGCATGGGTCAAATTTTAAAATAGGTCAAATCTTGTTCAAAATCATTCTAACATGTTCCTCTCATCATAACGAACAAGAAAAAGTATACTTTAATCCATCTCTAGAATGCTTCAATATATCCGAAAACATGAAAGTTAATACCAAGGTTCATGAGATGGGCCTATGGGAGTCAAACATTTCAAAAGTGTCAGATTTTGTTCAAAATGGTCTCAAATTGTTCGTCTTGAAAAACTGTCTGTAAAATTCAATATTTTCCAATGTCTACGATCAACTGTTACTATGGTTACAGGTCGATATAAAGTTTTTGTTATTTGCACCAATTGGAAATAAGGAGTTTCGCTTGATACCATAGAAACGATTGATCAAAATTTTACTTTGTAAACAGTTTTGCGAGACAAACATTTGGATATAACTCAAAAGCCCTTCATCAGAGACAGGTCAAAGTATACTTTTTCTGCTTCCTGATGATAAAAGGAACATGTTATAATGGTTTTAAACAAAATTTGACGAACTTTGACATTAGACCCCAGTAATTACTTTTACCACCCCTCACCCCCCCACACCCTCCTGCAGGGTCCCGTGCAACAGACTGATTTTGTGTCCACCCCATTGATGTTACCTATGGTCCATAGGACCTATCTAGGTAGGACACATTAAAATAATTTCTCGTTGCAGTTTTACTCCAAATAGAGTGTTTTGCTCCCTAGGTATGACAGGGGTGCATTGAATGAGATTTGAAGTCTGCTTCAGTTACACAAATCTTTAAAAAAAAAGGATAGAAACAAATTATCTGACTTCATGTATATCATTTTATTTTCCGAAATAAAATGTTTGCAATCCGTCCTATTTGGTCGGCAAGCCGCTCAGAGCGGCTCACAGCCCCTCACTTATGAAGATCACAAGGATTATTCTTTTGGGACAAATTGATGATGGTGCTAAAGGCAAAATAATAATTTATTGGACAATGTAAACAAAAATCCATGGTACAGGTTACATTAAAAACAATGGGGCCCTGCAATGTGGATTTTTGTTTTCATTGTCCAATAAATTTTAGAGTGGCCTATAGATGCCTCTTTGTATCAAGTGCTTGCAGGCAATTTTTCAACCAATTTCAAGCTAGTAGGGTCTTTTAGAGCTCTTTGCATAAATTATGTCAATAATTTATTCCAGCCAATCATGCAAGCTTTCGCAAGCGCTGTGAGCGGCTTTCCGGAGTTAAAGAGTTCTAAGAGAAAGAGTCAAATGAATGTATGCAATTCTCAGGATGAGGCTGTTACGTAACTACATAAAATAGAAAATAGGTGTACCAATTAATATTACGTTTTATGCCATTTCTCCAAAACTGTATAAAAGAATTTGGGGTTAAAAGTTACAACTTATAATCAGAAAAACATGGGCTTTAATTTAACATCAAAAAATGTAATACTTATGGTTGCACATGTGATTGGATCCCACACCGATAATATAAGAGACAATTATACCCCTCCCTCATTGTTTCCACTAATTATCTAAAGATGTAGATCGGCACTGACCTTTTTACTATAAGCAGCCTTTTTCCTGTTTAAATTGTTAGATCCTGCTGTGTATATATGTAAGATGAGATCGGTAGGACAGTCAGCATAATATTGCACACATGTTATTGGAGACTCGTGAAGGTCCATTGGGTAAGGGTTCTCAAAACAGGGATACCTGCAAAGAAAGAGAAAACAAAATGACATTAGGCCAGTGTCATATTGCACACGTGTGTTAGGA